>ML818094.1:17176-57496 GCA_009831015.1 Picea engelmannii
CCTTTCGATGGCTCCTAGCTCTGACACACACACTTGCTCATGCATGAAGAAAATCAACTACTTGTCATGACCTTGTTGTTGTCTCTTGCTGTTGTAGCATCAGTCCTCCATACACTCTTGCACTAATTCTCCAATCAATCTCTTGCTAGCTTGCTGCTTATTCTTCTTCTTAACCCTTTCCATGTGCAATCTCCTCAATATATAGGAGAAGATAGATTAGTTACTTAGATAGGAAATGATCCCAAAATATCTGGAATTCCAGCACTTGAATAACCATTTGAAGCCAACTCATGTTTCTAGAAGATTCCCTTCTAGAAGATTCGAGATTTAATCTTTTTCCTTCCTTTGGAACATGTTCGCACCTTGGCTATTAGTTACAGTGCGAGAGGTTCACACTCCAACTTAATTCAGCCTGCGAGAATCAGGCATTCTCGCAGGCAAACGCATAGGTAGCTTGCGAACATCCCTTAAAAGCATGATTTGTGGAAGCAGACAAATGTAACTTCTTTCAGGAAAGTGTTCTTAGTGAAGAGATTGATTTTCCATCATCATAACATCATCATGATATCATCGCAATGACCAAAATTGCGGATAACACTCACCCCATCACAAATAGTCATTTTTTCCTTGTTGTTCCACTTCCTGAACTCTTCCACCAACACGAGAGAAGTTACAAGAGGAACAACAACGGGAGCATGAATTATATCCCATAGTTCAAGGTCCTCTAAGGTGAAATGGATCATGGTCTTACAAAGGGACCAAGTGCTATCTTTGTCTAGCCTATGCTAAAATTGCACAAGAACACTACCTCAGTCCTGCCACAACAAGTGTGAAAAGAGGTAGTAGAACTACAACCTCACTCCTGGAAAAACATGTGTGTTAAGAGGTTTTCCAAAATTAGCTTCACTTTTGTCCACGCCAAAATTTCTAAAATGACATGAGAAACGTTTTGAAATTAAAAGTAGTCAATACCATAATGTGTGATGTTAGCTTTCACCATTGCCAAAATGTAGTTGTGGTAGCCATTGGAAAGAAAGAAGATGTTCGTTTCTGATTAGGTCTCCATCCTGGAGAGGTGGGTAGAGTTGCTCAGACTTTACACAACGAGTACTTAATGTAATGATCAGAGGCAGTGCCCATGGAAGATTGTACTTCTGAAACAACTGAAGGTTGAGTGTGAAGTGAAATTGGGCAAAATTATGATTGTGACAATTGGATTTCTCTCTTCACAAGATAAAAAAAATTATATCTCAAAATAAAAGGTGATGGTTATGAAATATTTTGATTAAGAAAATGATTGAGGAAAAATGCATTACTTCATCATCGTCTTGTGGATTTAGGATTATGTCAAAATAAATCAATTAATGAATTATAATCTATGATTTGCGAAATCAATTCATAAATTATAATCTCATTCATTATTATGTTTATAAAGTATGATATGTTGAAGATTAGTTAAGGAAATTTTATTTCTACAAAACATGTAAATATAAATGCACATATAATTGCATGAGAAAGGATTTGTGTGTTTTTACCACTTTTGAGTGAAAGATTAAAACTAAAAAATTAATAATGTAGATCGCATGTCGATTTAGAGATCCATTTATTTAGTAGCTAATAGAGATCCATTTATTTAGTTTCTATAGGTAAGAAGAATTTTTTCTTATGTTAAATATTATGGGTAAGGTTGTTATTGATGTTGTTTGGGCATTTAGCTAGTTTTATGCCCCTAATGTTTCATTCTAATCTCTCTAGGTGAGATACACTAGTCTATTCCTTAGGATTTACTAGAGACGTCATCCACAAATGTGTTACTTTTCATTCTTAGACACCTACTAACCTATTAGCAATTCTAACATCTCTTTGACTTTGAAAATCAAACTATCATTGTATTGAACAAATACAAGTAAAGGGTATCATATAAAATATTTTTTAGACAATAGTAATCATATTTGATATAGGTTCATCTTTTTTATTAAATTGAGCAAAGTAAGTTTATAATCTAAATTTTAAATCATGAATTTAAATTACATAAAATTGTACCAAATTTTATTTTAGAAAATGGATAAAAAAATGTTTCATTTGATTTTAAAATTATAAATTCTAAAAAAAATTCAATTCACTCAATTCTATTCTAAAATTAATGATTAATATTACAAGTTCAAACATTGTATTCAACATTAGAATTTTGTATTCAACATTTGTATATCTTTTTTCAAGATTGAAAATTTTTCTCATTATCAATAATATTTTATTTTTTTAATAATAAAGTAATATATTTATTATTGATAGGCAATCATTATCTAGATTGCAGATTCTGTCCATTTTACATATATAGATATATGGAGTAAAGTGAATTGAATTCAAGATTTGATTTTGATCCGTTAGATAAACGAAATCAAACTTTGATTTTGATCAATGTTAGTTAGATAAATGGAATCTGCAATCTAGTTAAGTAAAATACATGTTCATTCATATGGATAATTTTAGGCTCATTGATATGGATAATTTTGTATATAAATGAAATCTGCAATGTAGATAAATGATATCTGCAATCTAGTTAAGTTGAGGTTCATTGGTATAGACAATTTTTCTTAGTATTAATTAGATAAACCAAATATACAATATAGTTAAGTTTGAATTGATTGATGTGGAAAAATTTGATAACAATTTAGTGATAGGCTATACAGAAATCAAACAAATCACGTTTCAATATTGACATATTAAATGGTCTATTAATAATTCAATAATAATAGAGGTAAGTTCGAGTTCATTCATGTGGACAATTTGATAACAATTTATTGATGAGCTATACAAAAATCAAACAAATCATGTTTCAGTATTTACATATTAAATAGTCTATTAATAGTTGAATAATAGTTGAATAATTACGTCGATAGGCATCCCCCTATGGGAATTGATGGACTAATCAACCTTTTAATCATAAATTTTAATCTTATGGACAACAATAAAAGATGCTGGCATATTCTTCGTCGTCCTCCCAAATCAATGAATAAAGTTTAATTTCATAACTTCCTTGCATTTATAAATGAGTACGTTTTCCTTGTTTACTTTTTCACATTTACTTACTATGATTAAAAATTTACATAGTAGCCACAAGATTGACACGTTATATAATTAACAATTGATTTTGATTATAGCAGTCTTGGAATGTCTCGCTCCATTTAAGTACAATGACAAGTGTCCACGGTGCGAAATGCTGGTGCGTTGTAGAAAAATGGCGGGTCACTTCCTCTACCCACGACAGCCAAGGCTCAACAGCCAAGGCTCAACATCCAAGGCAATTGATTCCTCGCACCTGTCAAAGCCTCCTCCAAGAAGACGAATGGAAATAGATAGAGCATGGAGGGGTTCGAGGGTGACAAGTTTCTGAAAATGAGTTTGTTGTCAATGCTGCCATTGCTGCTGCGCATTGCGACTTCGACTCGCTTCCGGTCTCAATCTAGGGTTGGCACAAAATTTTTAGATGTAAATAGGCAAACTATTCAGCCGCCTCTTTCATGGGAGCTTCCTCACGTGCTTCCTCACTTGGCATTCGAGCTGATTGTGGGGGCAACTGGTTATGCACAGCATGTCGTTTCCTTCTGTGTTTGGCGTTTGAGTGCGCAACATTTTGGTATTGATTGTATTTTGGTTTTGGCGAAACTTCGCAATGTTGAAGAAGGAGCTTGGTGGATGGTACAGAGACAAGGTGTGTGCGCTGTTGTGATTAGCCATGGGATGTTGTTGTGATCGTACAGAGACAAGGTTTGTGCGCTATTGTGATCAAGGTATTAGTGATGCCACTCACTTTTCCCTCGTAAGACACCCCCTGAGATGAAGTCATCAAAAAACTTGAACTGTTTTCATTCTCATAAGCACAGAGATTTTGGAATTTTTCCTCCAATTTGTTTGCAACAGTAACGAAACATATGCAGTTAAATTGAGTCTCATATGATTTATGTTCTTTGTAACTGATTTATGTTCTTTGTAACTATAAGGAAGCATATATAGTGAGAATAAGTTATCATGGAATTACTTTTCAGCGGAAACTCAGAATTAGATTAGTTTTTTTTGGATTTTCATAACCTCCTACTGGAGATGTATCTTTCTGTGTATTTCGTTTTTCTACGATATCATCTTAATTTTCGTTTATTTAGTCGAGATGCATTTTGAATCTTTGTTTTATTAGAATATCATCTTGATTTTCATTTATTTAATCAAAAGTCTCATTTTTTATATCAATTTTATTTCTCATTAAGCTAATTAGCTAGAATTTTAAATTAAACAAAATATTATTAATAATTGTTTTCATTCTCATAAGCACAGAGATTTTGGAATTTTTCCTCATATGCAGTAATGAAAACATATGCGACAATAACGAAACATATGCAGTTCAATTGAGTCTCATACGATTTATGTTCTTTGTAACTATAAGGAAGCATATGCACTGAGAATGAGTTATCATGGAATTACTTTTCAGCAGAGACTCGTAATTAGATTAGGTTTTTTTGGATTTTCATAACCTCCTACGGGAGATGTATCTTTCTGTGTATTTCGTTTTGCTACGATATCATCTTAAAATTTGTTTATTTAGTCAAGATCCATTTTCATTCTGTTTTGTTTTATTAGAATATCATCTTGATTTTCATTTATTTAATCAAAAGTCTCATTTTTTATATCAATTTTATTTCTGACTAAATTATAACTTTAAATTAATTTAAGCTAATTAGATAGAATTTTAAATTAAATTAAATAACATATTTACGCCCCTATGGGAATTGATGGACTAATCAACATTTCAATCATAAATTTTAATCATATGGCCAGCTATAAATAGGGCTCCACCTGTAAAGTTGATTCTTTTGTACTGAATTATTAAATACTAACCCTAACCCTATCTTTAACCCTAAATATTAAATTTTAAATATTACTAAATCCTAACCTTGAATATTAATTTTGACCATTTATAAACATTAAAATTTAATCATCATATATTAATAATCATATTCCTCAAAGTAATATTATTAATAATTTTGAAAATAAAGTAATATTATTAATGTTTAAATGTAATATATTATTAATGTTTAAAACTAATATAATATTCTTATTAAAAATTAATGTTATATTATTAATGTATTAATTTTATATTGTGTAAATATACTATTAATGTAAAACAAATTAATAGTAATGAATAAATATAGTAATATAACAATAAAGTAATAAATAAATTTAGAATAATATAACAATAACACATTAATAACAATAAATAAATATAGTAATCTCACAATAAAGTCATAAATGAATATAGAATAATATAGCAATAAATAAATATATAACAATATAGTAATAGTAAATATTATTATTTATTCAATAAAATAATTGGATGTAATAATTTTAGAAAACTTGAAAAAAAATAATAAAAATATTTTCTTTCTAATTATTTCTTATTTTTAAATATAAATAATTATGTTTTCAATAATTATATAACATTAGTTTTATAATTATTGATATTAATATTATGGAAGTATCCACTTAATTAATAATGTTACATTAATGATGTATTAATAATACAATAATGTTACATTAATAATTTTAATAATGATAATGTTACATAAATATAATTTTTATAATGTTACATTAATGTTAATAATTTTATCTTAAGATGTTTCCTTAATAATGTTATGTTAACACTGTGATATTAATGTTAATAATATTAACTTAAAATGTTTCCTTAATAATGTTATATTAACAATGTGATATTAATGTAATTAATATTACATGAATATAATGTTAATATTGACTATACAATAAATATAATGCTTGATCTTTATATCATCAATAAACATCATTGTATTTAAATCTTCATAGCATCAATAAACACCATTAATTATAATGTTTGAATACAATTAATTTTATATGGGTTTGACGAATATATTATTCTTAAACAACATTAAATTTGGATGAATAGTTTATTCTTAAATGGAAAGACAACACATTAACTCTTAATATGACTCATTCCATTCAAGTTATTCATCTTATTACATTTAAAATGTCACAATATGGCTTGATTTTAGTGTTTACCTCTTACTTTATGAAAGTGAAACTTAATCTTTCGCGTTTTTATTACTTAATTCAATGGCATCTTCTTGTATGTCACAAATATTGATGTCAACCTCATAAAATTATTTCTTTCTAAATGTGGCTATGTGATAGACTCTTCAATGTAAACTACAAGACAAACTTCAAACACAAAATATATTTATCTTGACATCTATGAAATAATGTTAAGTTAATGGAAATTGATTTTTCACTTTTAAATCGTGTTGTTATATCACATTGTTTTAGAGTGAACCTCTTAAAATATTACTATTAAAGTCTCTTATTATGCAATAACATTGACATTCAATTCAACGATATGCATGATTATAACTCTCAGAATGTCCATTGCATTGTGACTAACATTGCATTATAATGAAAATTTCCCTACGTCGCATTCTGACGAACATTTCCCAAAGTTGCAATGTGATGAACATTTCCCAATGTCGCATTGTGACGAACGTTTCCTATTGTCACAATGTGACGAACATTTCCCTTTTGTTATCATTGTCCTTAGGAAAAATATAAATCATTGTCTAAAAAGTAAAACACGATTCCATACATCTCATTGTCACTAACATTTCCAAACGTCGCACTCTGATGAACATTTCCCAATGTCACAATCCGATGAACATTTTTGAGCATCGCAATGTGACAAAAAATTCTTGACGCCACATTCTAACGACCATTTTCCCAACGTCGCAAAAGTAAAAGATGATTATACACCGTGTCAAGTATTTTCAAAGATTGCATTATGATGAACATTTCTCTACATCGCAATTTGACGACCATTTTCCAATGTTGTATTGTGATGAACATTTCCCATCGTCACAATGTGACGAACATTTCCCTTTTGTTATCAATGTACTTAGGAAAATTATAAATCAATCTCTATAAAGTAAAACATGATTCCAGACATCTCATCGTCACTAACATTTCCCAACGTCACACTCCACCGAACATTTCCCAATGTCGCGATGTGACGAACATTTTCAAACGTCGCAATGTCACAAAAAATTCTTGACGCCGCTTTCTAACGACCATTTTCCCAACGTCGCAAAATTAAAAAATGTTTCCACAATGTCTCAACTGTTTCCAAACATTGCATTATGATGAACATTTCCATACGTCACATTGTGACGAACATTTCCCAACGTTGCAATGTCACGACCATTTCCCAATGTCGTATTTTGACGAACGTTTCCCGACATCGCAATGTAACGTCCATTTCCAATGTCGCAACAGTAACAGATGATTCTACAATGTCTAGAGTGTTTATAAATATCGCATTATGATGAATATTTCCCAACGTCGCATTGTGATGAACATTTCATAAACATTTACGGTTGTCACAATGCAACAAACTATCTATATATATCGTACATCAGGCATAGTCATTATCATGGTTATCATCAATTGGAGTTAACTATCGTGATGATGAAGCATAGGCTATCACTCTGAATCATCATCATCATCATCATCATGGTGATGGTGATGGTGATGGTCAATGTTTTCTATTTACATATTATTAATGTATTTGTACTTTATTACTTCAATATATTAAAGTACTATTATAAATTAAATATATTTTTAATGTTTTAATGCTTTATTAATGTATTAATTAACAATACTTTATTAATACTTTATTAATGTATTATTTCATAATGTATAAAATTTTTATTAATACATTCATTTATTAATTAAGAATATATAAATATATTAACTATATTATATTTAAACACAATAATAATGACTTAATATACTATTATAATTAATGTATCTTTATTTTATTAATGTATCATTACCTTATTGATTAATGTATTACTTTATTATTGTATAATAATATATTAATAATAACATATTATTATTCTATAATAATGTATTACTTTAACATTAATACATTATTATTATCTTATTAATACATTTAAAAAGTAAGATATTAATAATACATGACCATCGTCACAATGTGACAAACATTTCCCTTTTGTCATCAATGTCTTTAGGAAAAATACAAATCATTGTCTAAAAAGTAAAACATGATTCCATACATCTCATTGTGACTAACATTTCCATTGTATTATGATGAACATTTCTATTGCATTGTGACTAACATTGCATTATGATGAACATTTCCCTATGTCGCATTGTGAAGAACATTTCCCAACATCTCAATGTGACGACCATTTATCAGTGTCGCATTGTGGCGAACGTTTCCCATCGTCGCAGTGTGACGAAAATTTCCCTTTTGTTATCAATGTACTTAGGAAAAATATAAATCATTGTCGAAAAAGTAAAACATGATTCCATACATCTCATTGTGACTAACATTTCCAAATGTCCCACTCTGACAAACATTTCCCAATGTCACGATGTGATGAACATTTTCGTACGTCGCAATATGACAAAAAATTCTTGACGCCACAATCTAACGACCATTTTCCCAACGTCGCAAAAGTAAAAGATGATTCTACACTATGTCAAGTGCTTCCAGACATTGCATTATGATGAACATTTCCCTATGTCGCATTTTGACGAACATTTCTCAATCTTGCAATGTGACGACCATTTCCCTTTGTCGCATTGTGTTGAACATTTCCCATCGTCACAATGTGATGAGAATTTCCCTTTTGTTATCAATGTCCTTAGGAAAAGTATAAATCATTGTCTAAAATGTATAACATGATTCCATACATCTCATTGTGACTAACATTTTCATTGCATTATGATGAACATTTCCATTGCATTGTGACTAACATTGCATTATGATGAACATTTCCCAACGTCGCAATGTGACGACCATGTCCCAATGTCACATTGTGACGAACGTTTCTCATCGTCGCAATGTGACAACCATTTCCCTATGTCACATTGTGACGAATGTTCCCATCGTCACAATGTGCCGAGCATTTCCCTTTTCTTATCAATGTCCTTAGGAAAAGTATAAATCATTGTCTAAAATGTATAACATTGCATTATGATGAACATTTCCCAACAACGCTATGTGACGACCATTTCCCAATGTCGCATTGTAACGAACATTTCCCATCGTCACAATGTGACGACCATTTCCCTTTTGTTATCAATGTCCTTAGGAAAAATATAAATCATTGTCTAAAAAGTAAAACATGATTCCATACATCTCATTGTGACTAAAATTTCCATTGCATTATGAAGAACATTTTCATTGCATTGTGACTAACATTTCGTTATGATGAACATTTCCCTTTGTTGCATTATGACAAACATTTTCCTACGTCGCATTCTGACGAACATTTTCCAATGTCGCATTTTGACGCACGTTTCCCATCGTCACAATCTGACGAAAATTTCCCTTTTGTTATGAATGTCCTTAGAAAAAATATAAATCATTGTCTAAAAAGTAAAACATGATTTCATACATCTCATTGTGACTAACATTTCCAAACGTCGCACTCTGACGAAAATTTCCCAATATCGTGATGTGATGAACATCTTCAAACGTCGCGATGTGACAAAAAATATTTAATACATTAATGTATTTAATACATTATTGTATTAAATACATTAACGATGTATTAAATACATTACTACATTAATGTATTTATTGCATTAATACATTAATGTATTTAATGCATTAATACATTAATGTATTAATACATTAATATAATAATGTATTTAATACGTTAATGTATTAAATACATCAATAATGTATTTAATACATTAATGTATTAAATATATTAGTACATAAACGTATTTAATATGTTAATGTATTAAATACATTAACACATTAATGTATTTAATGCATTAATACATTAAATACAGTAATGTATTTAATACATTAATGTATTAAATACATTACTGTATTTAATGTATTAATGCATTAATACATTAAATACATTAATGTATTAATACAATAATTTATTAAATACAGTAATGTATTTAATACATTATAGTGTTAATGCCTTAATGTATTAATACATTAATGGATTAATGTATTTAATGCATTAATACATTAATGTATTAAATGCATTAACACATTAATGCATTAATACATTAAATGCATTAATGCATTTAATGTATTAATACATTTAATGCATTAATGCATTAATGCATTTAATGCATGAAATGCATTAATGTATTAATGCATTAAATACATTAACGCATTAATACATTTAATGCATTATTGTAGTAAGTATTGTTTTATACATTTAATACTTAACACATTAATGTATTTAGTATTTTATACATCCATTTATATATCATTAATGTATAGTTTAAATAATACATCAATTTATTATAAATATATTAATGTGTTTTTCTTTTAATGTATTTTTATTTTATTCATGCATTATTAATATTTTATCAATGTAAATACTTTGTTAATGTTATGTATTATTGTATTTTTTTAAATTCTAATACTTTATTAATGTATATATGTTTTACTAAACAATTAATAATTGACTAATTTTAATAATTTTGCAGTCTATTAATTTATAATTTTATTAATAAATTCAACTCTTAATATATTTATTATTTACATGTTACATTAATATATTAGTTACACATTAATATATTGATACTTTATTTATGCATTTCATTAAAGTATTAATTAATTAATACATTAATGTATTTATACATTATTAGTGTTGCCTTCCTTTATTTATTAAATAATGCATTATTAATGTATTATCTTAACAATGTCTTTATTTTTTTTATTACTAAATATAATACTTTATTATTTTTATTTTTATTAACTTTATTAAATAATTTGTTATTTACTGCTTTTTTTTTTTTTAAATTAATTTATAATATATAAATATATTTTTTCATTATTAATGTGTTATTTTATTAATGTATTTATTTTGTCATTCTTTTTTTATTTTTATATATAATTTTCTAATTTATAAATAATTCTTGTTTAATATTACTTTTATTAGTTATAATCAATGGAGAATTAATAATTTTATTATTATTAATTAATAAATATTACTATTAAATAATTTCTAATTAATTAATTTTTGATAATTAAATAATATTTTTTAATAATTTAGTTATTATTTAATAATTTTAATACATTAACTAATATATTCATTAATTAATACATTACTATATTTATACATTATTAATGTTGTCTTCTTTTATTTATATATAATGTATTATTTTAAGAATGTTCTTATTTTTTTATTACTTTCTTATTATTAAATGTAATAATTTAGTATTTTTGTTTTTATTAACTTTATTAAATACTTTGTTGTTTACTATTTTATTTTTTATAAATTAATTTATAATATATAAATGTATTTTTTTCATTATTATTGTATTATTATTTTTTTGTTTCTTAATTTGCGTGGGACCTGTTGGCTACGTGATTAATCTGTGGCTTGAGAAACCGCGACTCAGAGGCATCTAAGCCGTCAAAATCACCCGGGGATGCCACACCAACCCTTAACATGGTTGGATTTTTTGTCCCCACAGGTTTCTAACCGGTGACTTTAACATCACGGAGTGACTAAACAACACACTCCGTCACGGACTGCCCTACACCTCCGGGACTATTATTATATTATTTTAATAATGCATTTATTTTTTATTAATTTTTTTATTTTTCTATATTATTTTCTAATTTATAAATATTTTTTTAATATTAATTTTATTATCTATAATCAATTGAGAATTAATAATTTAATTAGTATTATTATATAATTTTTAATTAATTAATTTTCTATAATTAAATAATCAATTTTTAATAATTTATTTATTGTTTAATATTTTTTATAAAGAAATAATAATTTATTATTATTTAATAATTAAATTATTATTTATTATTATTTAAGTATTATTATTAAATTATTTAATTTTATATGAATATTAACTAAATTTTTAATTATTTTATTTTAAATAATAATTAAATATTACATTTAAATTGTATTAAAATATGTTCATGGTTGTGGCTATGCATGTCGACGGTCAACTAGCAACAACCACTTTTATGTAAAAAGTGGTTGATATACACGGGGACCATTAATTAAAAAAAAAAGTGAAAAAATGATTAAAAAAAAAGTGAAAAAATGGCGCAGATTGACGTGTGTCAACCACTTTTTACATAAAAGTGGTTGTTGCTAGTTAAGTGTCATTTCAGAGACAAAATCTGAATGCAGAAGCTAAAAAAGTAACTGAACAGAACGAATAAAGTGACACTCAAACAGAAGTTGGTACAAATAGCCAAGAAAACAATTACGGATTGGTGTGTCAAGGCATCTTCAATGTGTTTGGTACATGTTATGTAAGTGTGGCACTCCAGTGTATCTTAGCCATGGAAGCCACGAGAAGAGCTTTCGTGAGGCTCCCAATTCCGGGATCTCCTCAATACAGCATACCAGATGACTCCATGACAGCCCTAATTTCCTGGTTTGAATCCCCCTTGGGATATGGAGGGGACACTGCAATGACTTTGTAGTATATTCTGCAGATAATAATACGGGAAAGATATGTAACGGGCTTAGAGGAAGACCTTTGCGGCACGTTTAGAAGTCAAGTAACTTGCAAAACCTGCGGCGCTCGCTCAACCTTGCAAAACCTGCGGCGCACGTTTAGAAGTCAAGTAACTTGCAAGTCCATTATATCAGGTGGACGATGATATAATGGTTACATTCTGGATTCACATTCTGGATTTTGACATTCTGGATTCACAGAAGGTAAATTTGAAGATAAAGATAAGGCTGACAATGAATTTTAACAGCACATCATCTGTTCAACTTTACAGAATGAATTAGCGCATTTAAAGCCCAGATAACACATAACAGTGCGCGCAGTAGAAGTATCGAACTACGATGTAAGGTATCGAACTACGATTTGCAGTTTTCCACGTACTTTGATTTTGGATCTTCGTGACGTTTCCCGAGGGGATGATCTCGAATTTGAACCACAACGTAGTAGTGGGTCTGGGAATTGTAAATATAAGCTGGTAGTAGTTGCCGGATGATATAATGGCTACATTCTGGACAGACAAAAGAGAGGGTTTTGACCTTCTCTACAGAATCATGTCAGCAGATGATATACTAATCTAATCTATCAGCAGATGAACTCCTAAACTATCTCTTAGTTGTGAAAATGATATTTCTCATTGGAGATCTAGTTATTTTGAAATGGCAAAATTATCTATGTTGTGAAAATCATATTTCTCATTCGATATCTAGTTATTTTGAAATGACAAAACTTATCTAGTTACTCTTGCATTGGAATTTTTTTCCAAACTTTTGAAATTTCATCATATCTAACTAAATATATTTTAACTTAAAGAAATAAATAAATAAATAGATTCAATAATTTAAAGAGATTTCTTGGAATATCATGTTGTCAGCTAGCATTGCAATCATCCTGCATCTTTTGAGGTTGTGCTTCACAAATAGGTTTCTCACTTGGCTGCTAGGCAATACTCTTCACCTAGAGCATATCCATACTCCATTCTAGGTTATGGGTGAGTCACACACCTAGTGCAAATTTTGTATACTTAAATAGTTTGTTAACACTCTTAACACTTGGTCATTTAATCATACACCCATCAAATGAAGAGAACACTTGCGAAAAAAACAAAAAGACACACAAATATAGTGTGAGCAGCACAAGTTGTGCCTAACACTCGGCTAAGTTTTATTATTATGAAACGATTAAAATATGAGCCCTATCTGCTCAATTTACAACTTTTGAAAAGTCACACGACTTGTCTCACCTCACCAAGACACCCATACACATATTCATCACACCAAGACTCGTCCATCCTAACAACTTTTACAACTCCTCTAGAGCACCCGAAACGTCCATCCACCATAAACTCATTGTCTCTTCTCTATCACAAGACTTCGCACACACCTACACTTCTAGCTCATATCTACCTCACTTAGGCCTGCAACAAGACCTCCCCCATACTCAATCCAAAAGAAGGTTGTGCCAACCCTATCAACAGAATCACCTAAAGGAGCTATTGGCTCCTTCAGGAAGCTCACATCTCTTCATCCAAGTCTGTCTCAGAATCGCAGAGTTGATCTTGTTTTTCTTGTTACGAAAATTTTCCTTTCTTGATTGTGCGTCCTTGTTCCCTTATATGGACTCTTCACGTCATAATCGTGAACTGTCATGTCCTTTGGGTGTGTTTCACCCCTTTGTGAACCACCATGCCCAAATGAATTTCCATTCACCTCCGTGGACTTGGTCACCCAAATCAACCTATGCTCTCATCAACCGGTGCGACCCAAACTTGGTGCACTCCTCATGCTGATGCGCCCCAACCTATTTGGTCTGCTCCTTCTCTTGGTTTCTTATGTCCCATGCTTCACATCATGCTTGGGAAAGCCCCTTGACGCATCGGCATGCCCAAGGCACCCACTTTCCCAACTACTACGACTCTTCGGTTTTGGAGCAACCCCAAGGTCCATCTGCTTGAGGACTTGGGAAAGGGTCTTTTCTCCCTTCTAGTTGAAGACCTTATATCCTCCCCACCTCAATTCATTGTCTTGACCAACAACATCAACAAAATTTATGATCTCTAACTCTCCACTCGAACTCGTGCCCCCGACGTAACTAAGTCTACAGGAAACCCAAAGTTTCATTCCAAGTACAAACTACAAGTTTTTTCAAAGTGGAAACCCCAAGTTTATTTCTAACTGGAAACCCAAAGTTTTGTCAAAGTGGAAACCCCAAGTTTCTAACTCACAATGCAATCATCTGCAACATCTGAAACCATCCACAATTCCCTGCCCAAAGTTGTGTGCGACCAATCTGTCTGCTACATTGGAAAAATGTGATCCAGGAGCATTGCCAGTATCAAGCGAGCATGGGGCAAGCGCCAACGGATTTTGGCACATGATTAATTCTTTGAAATATTTTGAAGTTCGATACCCCAAACGTTAATGAAACAATTAAGAAAGAGATTACTGGTAGATTGTAATCAGACCTTGAGCGTCTCGCTCTCGTCTGAAGGACTAAGAGGCATTTGTGCTAGTAAATGTAAAGTAGGTAGCTTTGAATTCTTAGATTAGATAGTTTAAGGAGCTGGAGGGAAAACGGATATAGACACCCTCACGTGTATTATTGTATTATTGGCAACATAATCAATCAAGAGATTAGAGAGCATAGGAGAGTAGAAAACTGTGTAGAAGAACCCATGTACAAACTTTATGAGATTAATATATGAAGCTTGATTCAGACTCATGGTGTTCAAATACTTTCTATGTATGCATGATTGTTTACTCTCTGTTATGCATTTTCTATGATGCGTGAATGTTTGATTTCATATTTAATGTCTGAAATATGAAGAGAGGGAGAGTAAGGAATGAGTTTCAATTGTTTCTCTGTCTGAGAAAAGTTTTCTTGCAAGGAGTGCAGTGAAATAGTCCGCAAGGAGTCCGTTAACGGGTTCAGAGATTCAATCTCTACAAGCTCAGGAGAGATAACGTTGTTCTCATTCTCGTAGAAGTGAAAATTGAGCATAGGATCCGTGCAAGGAGTGTGCAGGCTAAGCGAAGTCTCAGGGTTACAACCTCAGCGAAACTGTTGAAAGACTGTTGTTGCAGAGAGTGCACAAAGTCGAAGAATTCATATACTTAGAAGTATTTGAAGAATTGCCACAAAGAGTGGGATCAAGAGGCTTTTTGAGGACTCTAGGTTGTGGTAAAATCTCAGAAGAGTTAGTGCCTTGAAGTGTCGGAAGGAATTGCAGTGACATTGTTTGCTAGTGGATAAGTTTTGTGACGGAACACTTTGTTCATTTCGCAGAAATCGTCAAGGAGGAATTTAATGGTCGGAATTCTCCGTGGAGAATTCACGAACTCATGAGGACCGTCATATCTTGCAGAGGAGTGAGAAGGTTACAGTGAGTGCTTTTCTAAGTGCCAGCTCAGGAGAAATTGGACCATAGGATTGAGCTAACAGGGCCATTGGATCACTCATGAAATCACATTTCGGGGTTTCATGAGTTGAAGGATCGAAACCTTTGCATCAAGACTCGCGAATTCATGAGGTACGAAGTTCCGAAATAAGCAAGAGAATATGAGTTGTCCGAATGGATGGACATGTGTCGCGAGATCACCCTTATCGGGGATTCAGACATCGAAGGTCAAAAAGAGGAGTCCTTCAACTTCGCGAGTAGCGAAGCCATGAGAGAATCACATCCATCCGTTAGAAGGAGGACATGTGGCAGAGATCGAAGGATCTCGTGAACTCGGAGGTTCGTGGGGTGAGAGCCCAGAAATTGGGTGCTCCAAGTCGCGAGTGACAAAGTCGCGAAATCATGAGGAGCGTGGATAACCGTCGGATCCAAAAAACGGGAGGACCATTAGATCAAGAACCCCATTTCATTTCACGTGTTCGGGGGTTCGGAGATTGAGAGGAGTTACTCTCAATTTCAAAAGTCACGAAGTGCCGAGAGCTGAGGTATGGATGAAACATGTGGCAGAACAACAAGGTGGGCCCAGGAAGTAGACCGACGGACACACGTCACACATTGGGAGGACTCAACACCCCAATGACCTCTCATATCTCAGGACCTCGGGAGATAAGGGAACGAAAGTTCGAGCCTTTGACTTGCAAAGTCGTGAGTAGCGAGAATGAGAGGAGAAAAGTGAATATCGCCTCTCGAGGGTTCAGGAAAGAAAAGTGCCAAGGTTGGACCTTTGAACTTGCGAAGGCATGAGAGGCGAGAAGTTCTAGTTCTTAGCCTAGTCAGCAGTCGCGCAAGGAGGGCGCTAACGGAAGAAATGGCTATAACCATTTCACGATATTGGGTATCACAGATTTGAGAAGGAAGAGTCGGGAGTCACGACTCGTGAACTCGCAAAATTTCGAGCTACAAAAAGGACCTGTTGATCTATCGATAATTTGCAGATTCCAGTGGGAATCAAAAGAGTCGATCTAGCTCAAGGGCATATAGAACGATCCTAAGACCGGATCTCGGCCCAAGGGTTGATAGGTCTGTGTTAGTTTTGGTATCATAGCTTGACTCTGTTTGTATACTTTAGACAGGGAAAGTGAGAAAGAGAATCTCAACCATGCCACCGAGAAGAAGGGACAAGAAAACACTTGATCTGCCAGAGGATAGGGAAATGCCAAGAGGAAAGGGTAGAAAGGTGCCAAAGCCAACCATGGAGAGAGATATGCATGACATATGCACCAGACTCAAGGACATGGAGACAACACAGAGGTGCACAACCGATGTTGGAGATGTCAGTGAGTCTAAAAGTAAAGATGAAGCTCTACATGAAGGAGAAGAAGTTACAGAAGAAGATGCAGCAAATGAACTCCTGATTAGGGCTGTTGCAAGAATGGGTGCTAAGGAAAAAATGGATATTCTAGTATATGAAGGAAACCTAGATGTTGAAGAGCTTCTGGACTGGATTAGAGCTCTGGACACATATTTTGACTATGAAGATGTCGAGGAAGACAAGAAGTTCAAACATGTTGTCACAAAATTGAAAGGACATGCAACATTGTTGTGGGATGAGCTACAAGCTGACAAACGTTGCAAAGGCAAGAAGAAAATCAAGAGTTGGGATAGGATTATCACGAAGATGAAGGCGAGATTTATTCCAAGGGATTACCAAATTACTTTGTTTCGGAGAATGCAAAATTTGAGACAGAAGCTAATGACAGTAAAGGAGTACACTGAAGAATTCTACAGGATGAACATCAGAGTAGGTCATCATGAAAGCAATGATGAAAAGGTTGTTAGGTACATGAATGGTCTGAGATACAACATTCAGGATGAGATGAGCATGATGACCATCTGAATGGTGGAAGATGCTTATCAGATGGCTCTAAAAGCTGAAGAGAAGCTGAGCCGAAAACAAGGTTAAAGAGGCCAAGGCAGAAGTCATCCCAGAGGTAAATCAGTTGTGCAGGATAGAAATAAAAAACCCAAGGATGAGTGGAAGAAACCTTAGACTCAGACTGAGAGAGGTGGAAGTTCACAGAGAGGGCAGTATACCGAACAAAAAGATCAGTATGCTAATGGAAACATTTTTCCTCGTACCAGAGGTAGAGGAAGAGGAAGAGGTGGAGTAGTGAAATGCTTCACATGTGGAAAGAATGGACACAAGTCTTATGAATGTCTAGATAAGAAGAAAGAAGGTGGTGAGACTCACATTGCCGAAGCACAGAGGTGGAATGTTGAGCCAGAGTATGCTAAAGGTGGAAGATCGTTGATGATACGAAAAGTTCTCTTAACGCCAGAGAAGGAGGTGGAGAATCCAATGCAAAGGAACAGTCTTTTTTGGACTGCTTACAAAACCAAAGATGGGTATGCAAAGTCATTGTGGATAGTGGTAGCATAGATAATCTCATTTCTACAAAGATGCTAGAAAAGTTGGAGCTGGAGACTATTGAACATCCAAGTCCATACAGAGTTTCATGGTTACAAAAAGGACATCAGATAAATGTCACTAAACAATGTTTAGTTGAATTTAAAATAGGAGGTTATAAAGATGAAATACTCTATGATATTATTCCCATGGATGTTTGTTATCTATTGATAGGTATACCATTGCAATATGACATAAATTTGATTCATGATGGGAGGAAGAACACATACACCCTAGAGAAGAATGGGAGAACTCACATGTTGCTTCCAATCAAAGATAAGGAGGTGAAACCTGGAATAAGCAACACTGTGCTTCTCATGAGTGTGAAGGAAATTCTTACAGAGGTTAAGTAGAAAGAGGAACCGCAATTCATTATGGTTAGGAAGCCTAAAATTGTTTTAACCAGTACAAGGGTAGATGATTTACCCGAAGATGTTTAGAAACTATTGGAAGAGTTTGCTGACATAGTAGTGGACGAACTACCTCATTCATTGCCACCGATCAGGAGTGTGAGTCATCACATTGATCTCATACCTGGAGCTAGTTTTCCAAATAAAGAAACGTACAGATTGACACCATAGGAGAATGAAGAGGCCAAAAGATAGGTCAAGGATTTAATGGACAAAGGGTTGATTAGAGAAAGCTTGAGTCTGTGTGTTGTTCCGACAGTTCTCAGTTCAAAGAAACATGGAGGCTGGAGGATGTGTACTGACTCAAGGGAAATCAACAAGATAACCATCAGGTACATATTTCCATTTACAAGGATGGATGATTTGATCGATTGTTTAAGTGGGGCCAATTTTTTTTCGAAAATTGATTTGAAAAGTGGATATCACCAGATTCGTATGAGAGAAGGTGATGAATGGAAGACAACCTTCAAGACTAATTAAGGGTTGTATGAATGGATTTTTATGCCATTTTTCTTAACAAAGGCGCCAAGTACCTTCATGAGGTTGATGAACGAAGTCCTGAATGATTTCATCAGAAAATTTGTCATTGTGTATCTGGATGACATATTGATTTTCAGTAAAACAGAGGCAGAGCATCTAAATCATTTGGCTACAGTGATGAAGAGGCTACAACAAGAGAAGTTGCTAATAAACATGAAGAAATCCTCATTCATGAAGACAAAGCTCATTTATTTGGGGTTTGTCATTTCTGCAGACAAATTGAGGATGGATATACATAAGCTGGAGGTAATTAAGAATTGGCCATCACCGAAGAGTATATTTGAGGTGAGAAGTTTTCATGGATTGGCTAGTTTCTACCGAAATTTCATCAAGAATTTCAGTGGAATTAGTGCACCAATGATGGACACAGTGAAGAAAAGACATAAATCTTTTCACTGGACAGAAGAGGCTAAGAAAAACTTCAATTTATTGAAAAGGAAAATCACGGAACAACCAATTTTGGTGTTGCCGGATTTCAAAAAGACATTTCAAGTAAAATGTGATACAAGTGGATTTACATTAGGGGAAGTCTTGAGCCAAGAAGACAGGCTGATAACATACTTACACGTGAAGATGAATGAAGAAAAAGTGAAATACTCCACGTATGACAAGGAGTTCTATGCTATTATTCATGCATTGAAGAAGTGGAGACACTACTTGATTCCTAAAGAGTTTGTCTTATACAGTGACAATCATGATTTGCAATTTGTGACTCAATAGGAGAAGTTGAATAAAATACATGTTAAATGGGTTGAATACATGTAGAACTTTACTTTTGTAATTGAGCATATTTTTGGAACTGCTAACAAAGCTGCTAATGCTTTGAGCAGGAAATGTTTGTTGTTGCAGGAGTTCAGAGTCAAAAGAATGGGTTTTGATGATCTCAGGGACATGCATAGAGATGATCCAGATTTTAAGGAGGCATATGAAGCAGCTGAGAATCCAATTCTCAGACATAGACGTCAATGGAAAGAATACATGATCCAGGAAGGATTATTGTTTAAGGGTAATCAACTTTGTATTCCAAAATGCTCCATGAGGGAGAATTTGTTGAAGGAGAAACATAGTGGAGGATTGGACGGACATTTCGGTCATGACAAGACGTTCTCAAAGTTAAATGAGTCATATTTTTGGCCATGAATGAGATCAGACGTCAAAATATTCATGGACAGATGTAGAATTTGACAACATTCAAAAGGAAAGAGGCAGAATGAAATCTTTTATCAACCATTACCCATACCTGATAGGCCGTCGGATGTAGTCATCATGGACCTCATATTGGGGCTGCCGAAAAAACAGAGAGGTTTCAACTCAATCTTTGTGGTGGTGGATAGATTTTCTAATATGGCACACTTCATAACATGTTAGAAAACTAGTGACGCAACTCACATTGTGAATTTGTTTTTCAAAGAGGTCATTCGACTTCATGGCTTACCAAGGAGCATAGTTTCGGATCGAGACACCAAGTTCATGTGACACTTCTGGAGAACCTTATGGAAAAATCTGGGAATAAACTTATCGTTCAGTTCATCTTATCATCCTCAGATGGATGGACAGAAAAAAGTTGTGAACAAAAGTTTGGGAGACTTGCTGAGGAGCTTGGTGACAGAACACCACAGTTAGTGGGATAATATTCTGCCATAGGAAAAATTTGCTTATAATGATTCAATCAACAGAATCACTGGGCAGATTCCATTCCAGATTGTTTATGGGATGCAGCCAAGAGGATTATCTGAATTGAGAGATTCAGAACATAATACAACTAGGAGTGCTAGTGCAAAGGATTTTGTAGAAGCAATGAAGGAACTTCACAGCCAGGTGAAGGAGCGATTGTAGAACTCGAGCCAAGAGTATAAACGCAGAGCAGATCAACATAGGAGACAACTTCAATTTGAGGTTGGTGATTTGATTCTAGCACATCTGAGAAAAGAAAGGTTCCCAAAGAGGACATCTAACAAACTGAAGATGAAGAAGATTGGACCATGTAAGGTCTTAAAGAAATTTGGGGAAAATGCTTATGAGATTGAATTACCCGATGGGATCAGAATTTATCTGATATTCAATGTCTCAGATTTGTACCCATACAAAGCTGAGGAAGCAGGAATAAGTGATGAACAACCAATGGTTCGGTGGACTAAACAGATGCCAGTTGCAGAGAAGCCACAGATGGAAAACATACTAGACAAAAGAGTTAGCAAAAGGACCAAAAGAAGGGAATATTTTGAATACTTAGTCAAATGGAAGGGACATCCAGTTGAAGATGCCAGCTGGGAGAACCAAGCAAAAATTCAGAATCATGGATAGACCATGCAAGAGCTCATGGACAGGAGCCCATAAAAATTTTCAAGCGAGAGAGTATGATGCAAGAGCATTGCCAGCATCAAGCGAGCGTGGGGCAAGCGCCAACGCATCTTGGCACATGATTAATTATTTGAAATATTCTGAAGTTCGATACACAAAACATTAATGAAACAATTAAGAAAGAGTATACTGGTAGATTGTAATCAGACCTTCAACATCTAGCTCTTGTCTGAAGGACTAAGAGGCATTTATGCTAGTAAATGTAAAGTAGGTAGCTTTGAATTCTTAGATTAGACAGTTTAAGGAGCTGGAGGGAAAACGGATATAGACACCCTCACCTGTATCATTGTATTATTAGTAGAATAATCAACCAAGAGAGTAGAGAGCATAGGAGAGCAGAAAACTGTGTAGAAGAACCCATTTATAGAAGTTCTGAGATTAATATATGAAGCTTGATTCAAACTCATGGTGTTCAAATACTTTCTGTGTATGCATGATTGAATTTTATGCTCATGATTGTTTACTCTCTATTATGAATTTTCTTTGATGCATGAATGTTTGATTTTATATTTAATGTCTAAAATCTGAAGAGAGGGAGAGTAAGGAATGAGTTTCAATTGTTTCTCTGTCTGAGCAGAGTTTTCCTGCAAGGAGTGCAACGAAATAGTCCGGAAGGAGTGCGTTGACGGGTTCAAAGATTCAATCTTTGCAAGCTCAAGAGAGATAACCTTGTTCTCATTCTTCCAGAAGTGCAAGTTGATCACAGGAGACATGTAAGGAGTGCGCAGGCTAAGCGAAGTCTTAAGGTTACAACCTGAGTGAAACTGTTGAAAGATTGTTGTCGCAGAGAGTGCGCAAAGTCGAAGAATTCAGATACTCAAAAGTATTTGAAGAATTTCCGCAAGGAGTGCGAGCATGAGTCTTTTTGAAGACGTTAGGTTGTGGTAAAAGATCATAAGAGTTAATGCCTTGATGTGTCGGAAGGAAGTGCAACGACATTGTTTGTTGGTGGATAAGTTTCGCAATGGAACACTTTGTTCATTTTGCAGAAATCGTCAAGGAGGAATTTGACGGTCGGAATTCTCCATGAAGAATTGGTGAAGTCCTGAGGACCGTCAGATCTTGCAGAGGAGCGATAAGGTTACAGTGAGTGCTTTTCTAAGTGCCAGCTCAATATAAATTGGACAATAGGATTGAGTCAACAGGGGTCGTTGGATCACTCATGAAATCACATTTCGGGGTTTCATGAGTTGAAGGATCGAAACCTTTGCATCAAGACTCGCGAAGTCGCGAGGTGTGAAGTCCCAAAAAAAGTGAGAGAATCTGAGCCATCCGATTGGAAGGACACGTGTCACAAGATCACCCTTATCGGGGATTCAGACATCAAAGGTCGGAAAGAGGAGTCCTTCAAATTCACGAGTAGCGAAGCCATGAGAGAATCACAGTCGTCCGTTAGGAGCAGTACAGGTGGAAGAGATCGAAGGATCTCATGAACTCGGAGGTTCGGAGGGTGAGAGCCCAGGAATTGGGTGCTCCAAGTCACGAGTGGCGAAGTCGCGAAATCGCGAGAAGTGTGGATAGCCATCGAATCCAGAAAACAGGAGGACCATTGTATCAAGAACCCCATTGCATTTTGCGTGTTCAGGGGTTCGGAGGTTGAGAGGAGTTACTCTCAATTGCAAAATTCGTGAAGCGCTGAGAGCTGAGGTACAGAGGAAACACATGGCAGAATAACAAGATGGCCCCGGGAAGTAGACCGACAGACACACATCACACATTTGGAGGAGTCAACACCCTGTTGACCTCTCATGTTTTGGGACCTCGAGAGATAAGGGAATGAAAGTTTGAGCCTTCAACTCACGAAGTCACAAGTAGCGAGAACGAGAGGAGAAAAGTCAATATTGCCTCTAAGGGGTTCAGGAAAGAAAGGTGCCAAGGTTGGACCTTTGAACTCATGAAGTCACAGGAGGTGAGAAGTGCTAGCGCTTAGCCTAGCCGACAGTCATGCAAGGAGGGCACTGATGGAAGAAAGGGCTATACCCATTTCGTGATCTCGGGTATCGCGGATTTGAGAAGGAAGAGTCGGGAGTCACGACTCGCAAAATCGCAAAATTGCGAGCTGCGAAAAGGACCTATGGATATATCAATGATTTGCAGATTCTAGTGGGAATCGAAAGAGATGATCTAGATCAAGGGTATATAGAACAATCCTAAGACCGAATCGTGGCCTGAGGGCTGATAGGTTTGCGTCAAAATTTTTCTTCCCCAACTCTATCTAGAATGTCTAAGTTGTCCCTATATTTCTATGATGATCACACTTTGTTCTATTGTTGTTGCCTCAACTACTGCTACCACCTCATTAAAAATTTCTAAGTGTCAAACTCACATGATATTATTGTTGCGCCAAAACTTTGACCAACTTTATCATGTCTCTACATAATGCTATCCTTAAGTTGTACACCGATTGGCCGATCAATCCGATTGTCGTGTCCATTTCTTGAAATATGCATCTCCATGCCTGAACTTAGTCTTTTATGTTCGCATCTCACTCACTCCATCCAAATACAAAGACTAATGCAAGTGTCCACCCTTTCCTCACAGTGGATTTCATCATTTAATATTCATCAAAGATATCCTCTACAATGTCTAAGTGTTGCACTTCATACCTACTGGTGCATTTGTACTTTTACCCCCTTATCATGATGGGTGAAATCACGAAGGTGGGTAACACTTTCATGAGAATCGGATCTCGAAAATTCTGAAAAACATTTTTTCAGCCGAACTAATATTATTTTTTAGCCGAAACTTATTGTTTTCGGCCGAAATGTGAAACGTCAAATAGAACGGTGTAGTAACTGCACCCTCGATTTGCATGTATGAATTTAGTCTGATGGATATTTTCCATCCGACAATATGTTTTTGGCCGAAAGATAAGTTATATATCAACCACACATCGAATTTGTTACATTTTCAAACTTTGTTGTCATTTCCAAGCATCCGTGAGCATCTGTGAGCATGAGTGTGAGATTTTATGAGCGTCTGTGAGCGTGAGTGTAAGTGTTTCTGAGGGTTTCTGAGTGTAAGAGTGAGTGTGAGGTCCTGATGGCGCAGTTCGTGTAGACGGGTGTTTCTAAGCATGGAGTTTGTGAGCGTGAGGTCTGTGAGCGCAGAGGTCATGTTGTGGGTTGGCATCATTGGCGCGCCAAGCTCCATGTAAATCTGTCCCCTGTATTTTTATGTAGTATTTAGTTTTAGTTTTAATTTTTTTTTATGTATTGTTAAAGTTTAATATTAATTTTCAATTTATAATTAAAATTTATTTTCTTTGCACCTTTTACACAGTAATTAAAATGCAAGTTACACCCAGTAATGGAATTCATGAAAATCTTTATTTATTATTTTTTGATATATGCAGAAATCAATCAAAGTCAAATGGGACTCTGTATATTTTGTTTTTTAATATTTTATGAGTATATTTGTTTGAAATTAGAGGAAAAATTGTTGAATATGTATATTGGAATGGTTTTTTTTTTTTTTTTTATAATCGTAGTATTCTTCTATGAATTTTCAGCAAGTTGAATTCATTTCTACATTCAGAAATACAATTTAAACAAAAAAACTTATAATTTCTTGAAAATTTATATTGCTTGATTTCGAAAAAAAAACAAAAACCTAAAACAATTAAACAACAACCAATTTATATGAAAAATATGATCCAGTTACAAACCTAATTTGTTAGGGACTCCATTGTTTTGAGACAAAAATTGTTATAGACTGAAGGGCTGCACTAATAATGGGCTAATAGCCTAATAGTAGGTTTATCATAATAACATCATAGAAAGTCATCACAAGTTATAGCAGATTGGAGAACATAAGTAAATAATTTGAACTGTAACTAAAAATTCTATATAATCTACTATCAATCGAGGCTCAGATACCATTGATGTGAGCCATCTAGAATTGTGCTATAATAATTTATTAATTTATAACTGAAATCAGAAAAAAATAAAAAACTGAAAATCCTAGAACTAGATCTGAAATCTGGAAACTAAAGCAAACCAAAAATCTGAAACTAACAAGGCACATAATATCTTCAACATATTTAGGAGTACTGACACCAAACAGATGAAAACTAGTAACAACAATTAAATACCAGAGGCTTTGGCTAGAATTGAACATAGATTTTGGGAAATCCCCTTGACGCATCGACATGCCCAAGTCACCCACTTTCCCAACTACTACAATTCTTGGGTTTTGGAGCAACCCCAAGTTCCATCTCCTTGAGGACTTGGGAAAGGGTCTTTGCTCCCTTCTAGTTGAAGACCTTATATCCTCCCCACCTCAATTCATTGTCTTCACAAACAACATCCACAAAATTTTTGATCTTTAACTCTCTGCTCAAACTTGTGCCCCCGATGTAACTAAGTCTGCAGGAAACCCAAAGTTTTACTCCAGGTGCAAACCTCAAGTTTTGCTCCAAGTGGAAACCCCAAGTTTCATTCCTAGTGGAAACCCCAAGTTTTGCAAAGTGGCAACCCCATGTTTCCAACTCACACTGCAAGCATATGCAACATATGAAACCATCCACACTTCCCTGCCCAAAGTTGTGTGTGACCAATCTGTCTGCTACATTGGAAAGACATTTCTTCCCCAACTCTATATGGAATGTCTAAGTTTTCCCTATCCTACTATGATGTTCACACTTTGTTCTAATGTTGTTGCCTCAACTGCTGCTACAACCTCATGAAAAATGTCTAATTATTGAACTCACATGATCTTATTGTTGCACCCAAACTTTGACCAACTCTATCATGTCTCTACACAATCCTATCCTCAAGTTGTGCACCGGTTGGGTGATCAATCCAATTGTCATGTCCATTTCTTGAAATATGCATGTCCATGCCTAAACATAGTCTTTTATGTTCACATCTCTCTCACTCCATCCAAATCCAAATACTAATGCAAGTGTCCACCTTTTCCTCACAGTGCATTTCATCATTTAATCTTCATCAAGGATATCCTCCACAATGTCTAAGTGTTGCACTTCATACCTACTAGTGCATCTCTACTTTGACCCCCTTATCATGCTATTGGTCTTGCCCAATTCTTGAACTAGCTGAATGGTCAGTCCAATCGTAACATTCCCTGAGTCCATACTCATTCATGCACAAATTGGTCGCTTCCTTCGGAAATTCATCCCATCCTCACAACAACCTCAAACCCTAAGGCAAGGTCGCCCCTCACTTTGCTACACTATGAAGTTGCCCAGAAAAAAATCTATCCATGGAAACTTGAATCTGTTGTCTGCCTCATGGAAACGTTAGCCAATATTCTACACACATTTTGTATTTCATACAAGTTTTTTTAGAGTAAATGGAAATCTTCATGCATCTTATATCTGCACATCCAACCAACTCTTCCCTTGTCACTTAAACTACAATTAGGTCCAAAAGTGTGGCTTCCTTGGCCAAACTCTCCCCATCTTCATCTGCATCTTCAGATATGAAACATCCCATATGATCCAAGAGATGCACATCCAAATTGTCTTTGGCCCACTAATTTAACACTTGGCCATGCTCTTATGTCTACCTATATATGGCTAGGAATAGTAAGGCTTCACCCTCAACCATATTTCCCAAGATAAGAGAAAAATGCATGTCCAAGTAATCTCTTCATGTTACGATCTTCATTTCAACACAATCCTCTGAACCAAAGCAAGTCCTCAACTTACCTCCTATCATTGAGTCACCTCTCTCCAACTCAACATGTGTGATGAGTGTGGCCAACACACTTACACTCTTCAAATGTCCCAAAGAATTTTCCAAAGTGCTCCAAGTAGAATGATTCACCTCAAATAACTTCCATGCCTTAGGCTCATTTGATCCAATACTCTTTCCAACCTCAACCAATGACCCAAACATATATCTGAGTCATGACATAATCATCCACAAGTCGCCAATGTGTGCCCTATCTCACCCAATGTCCCATACCAAAGGTGAGAAAACACTACCCAAGTCACATGGTCTACATTCTTCCCATTCAGGTTAACTCCAAAAAATTCTTGGTCGACTTCTTTACTAACTCCATCCATCTACTAGAAGCATCCAAACTATAGAATTTACATCACAATTGTCAAGTCATCCCATGACCCAACAAATATTTCTAAGGCACGAACTTGCTAAGGTATCTTATCCATCCTCTCAAACTTGGCATATCCATCCCTCGTTGCTTACTTCACTGCAATGACCTATCCAATGCACCTCATCAAAGAATTAGGCAACTTCCTCAAGCCACCTCCATCACTACATCAAAATATTCCTAATTCCACCATTGGAATTGTCGAAGAAGGTCACCCGAATATCCCCGCACATTCACTCAAATCTAGGTGTCCCAAAATACTACATAACTTCTTCGAATTTGAACCACTTGAGTCACCCTCAAGTCTGTCGGTTTTCCCCAAGGAAACAGATTTCACTTGAACCACCAAGTCATATGACTTCTCCTCCAAAGAAATCACCGCAACAATTATAAAATGAAAGACCTCAAAACAAACCACACCTTTCCAACAACATCATTGGTTGCAACCATGTTCTAAGTCTCTTGGCTTCCACCTTCACTTGCCCAAGCCATCGACTCTCTGCATGAACTCCCCTCAATCACTGTCTGCAACTGCAAAAACTTGTAACCACATTTGTTATGATACATATATACATATATATATATATATATTGTGTTAACCAATGAGGATATGATGAATATGAAACTAGAGGCACAACTCTAAAATAGGTTGTTATTTTCCCAGATTGGGCTTCCAAGGTAAAATATCTAGATAATGTGTGTGCCTACCATTATATATTTTATGTTTTTATTAAGAATCTATTTGCAGTAATTTATTGTGCAAGGTTAAAATATACATTATCATCTTCACACATTGATTGTTTTTTCTTCAAATCACCATGCAGACACTTTTCGAATGTTAATTCATATTGCTTCTAACTGATTTTTGTGACTCTTCAAATTGCTACCTCATATGAAGGTTGCATTTAACACACTCATACAACAAGACAACTTGACTCAACTATTGTTCTCGATGATGCACAACAAAAATATGTCACGATAGAAGTGTGCCCAACCAACTTCCTTATTACAAAGCTACTATAGGTCACATCAAGTTGTCCCTCTCACCCAAGTGCTTCCACTTATTGCAACCCACAATTTCTCCCCTTTATGATCACTTCTACAATCACCCTTTATGACCACTTCTACAATCACTTATGTGGTTCGATATGCAACAAGTATTGCATTCATCCACCTTTCCCAAGTTCTTGGTTCACCCAATGAACTCTGCAATTGGTCTCATAAAGTTGGGAAAAAAGGTCTCGAGCTTAGTTCTATCACAAATCAAACCAACCAAGTATGTTCCAAGACTATCTCTGCAATAAAATCTGAGGAAAGTCCTGCGATGAATTCTGTGATCACCCACCCTGTTTGAGTGCTTTGTTTCACCACAAAATTTTCTCTTGTTATATACAATGTGTGCACCTAGATCAACTTCCACTATACTATCAATCAGAACCTTTGTCGTAAGTGTAGTGAAAATTTTCTATGATAAACCATTTCATTCCATCAAACTATTCACGAAGTCTATGAACCTTCCCACTAAATTGTCTCCCCAACAAATTGCCTTCAAAGTTTTCTCCGGTTCAATGTATCATCATGATAGTGGTGAAGGTCTCACTAAACCTTCTTCAAAATATGTGAGAAACAAGAGTTTATACCATCTATCGTCAATATAGTGGTGAAGAGCTAACAACCCTTCTTCAAAATATGCAATGAACAAGATCTAATATCATTTTTCATGTCCCCATAGTGTGCGTGATCGAATCTTACAATTGTGCACCTCTTGAGAGTGTGAGACACCATGAAATTTCACACTTGGTCGCTTGGCAACACCAAGGATAATTTGTCAGGACAACGCCACTTCACCTAGAGCATACCCATACTATTTTCTACGCTACGGACGAGTCAAACCCCTACTCTAGTGCAACTCTTGTATACTTAGATAATTTGTTAACAATATTAACAGTTAGTCATGTAAGCATACATCCATGAAATCAAGAGAACAATTGTGAAATAAACATGAGACACACAGATATAGTGTGAGTGACACAAGATATGCCTGACACCCAACTAATTATTATTATTATGAAATAGTTACTATATGAGTACCATCTACTTGGTTTACAACTTGAGAAGAGTCACACGACTCATCTCACCTCACCAAGTCACTTGTACAAAGATTTGTCACACCAAGACTCATCCATCCTAACAACTTTCATAGGACATGTGGAGCACCACAAATGTGCGTCCACCATAGAGTCACCATCTCTTCTTTGTCACAAGACTTAACACAGACCTATGATTTTGTCTCATATTTTCCTCACTCAGACCTACAACAAGGATTTTCCCATAATCATCCCAAAATATGGTTTTCCCAACTCTATCCACTGAATCACCTCAAGGCAAGACAATTCCTCCCATGTGGATCGATTTGGCTTCTTGAGGGAGCTCACATATTTTCGTCCAATTCTACCTCAGAATCTCAGAGATGATCTTGGTCTTCTTATTGTTCAAATATATCTTCATTAGTTCTGCATCCTTGTTCTCTTATATGGACTCCAAAGGTCACCATTGTGAATGGTCACATCCTTTAGGTGTATCGCACCCCTTCGTGAACCATCACATCCAAACGAATATTCACGCCCCTTCACGGATTCAATCTCCCAAACAAACCTGTGTGTCTATTAATCGTCACATCACCTAGGATCAACATCCCCCAACCTTGGTGTGATCCTCATGCCAATGCACCCCAACCTCTTTGGTGTACAACTTCTCTTGGCTTCTTCCACCCCATGCTTCGTTTCATGCTTGGGAAAGGCCCTTGGCATGTCTTCATGCCTAAGGAGCCCACTTTCCCAACTAGTGCACCTCTTAGGTGTCGGAGCAACCCCAAGTTTCATTTTCTTGAGAAATTGGGAAAAGTTCTCCATGCCCTTCTATCCAAAATCCTTACACCTGTCATATCTAACTCAATATAATTAAATTAAAGAGGGGATCCTTATTTCGATTAGAAATTTGGACATCTAACAAATATGAATAAATTTAACCATTCCATTGACTTTACTCTCAAATCAATAATGGAAATTGGAATATCTTATCATATCTAACACAATATAATCTAACTTAAAAAGGGGATCCTTATATTGATTGTAGATTTGGGCATCCGACTAACATGAAAAAATTCAACCATTAACTTTACTCTTGAATCCGCAATGGAATTAAACTCACAAATTTAAAAAAAATTCCTCAGCATAAAGTTTGGTTCCACTATCTCTCCGATGACTGCAAGCTCATCTCTTATCTAAGTGAATCTGCCAAGGAATGATGTAACTGACTTGAAATCGAGCATTTGAATGCTCCTGAGATTTTCCTGCAGAACCATCTTTTGGTTCTTGTTTCGACTCTGGTAAAGCTTGCATAAATACTCCCACATCTCGAATGCATAGTCTTTACCAGTCAAATGTGGAATGATGTGGTCTCTCACCCCATCCAAAACAATCATTTTTCCCTTGTTGTTCCTCTTCCTGAACTCTTCCACCAACACAGGTGAAGTGATAGGAGGAACAACAATAGGAGCATGAACTATATCCCATAGTTCAAGGTCCTCTAAGGTGAAAATGATCATGGTCTTACAAAGGGACCAAGTGCTAGTTTTGTCTAGCCTATCCTTTGTCTGCATCTTGGACACCAACATGGTTTTCCACTAAATCTCACACTGATGCTAAAACTGCACAAGAACACTACCATAGTCTTGCCAACATAGGTGTGAAAAGAGATAGTATAACTACAACCTCACTCCTGGAAAAACACGTGTGTTCAGACGTTTTCCAAAATCGGCCTCACTCTTGTCCATGGATGATTTTAAGGAAGTAAATTTATTTTAAAATGTAGAAACCTTGGCGAATATTACTAATTCTTCATATTCCAGTTGAAAAATGTTTGGCGATATTTTTGAAAAAATATTCAAACTTCTAAGGACTTTATATAGTTTGTATAAAATTTTCGTGATTTTTCAGGTAAACTAATTTTATCTTATAAAATTTGGGCTAATCATCTTGAGAATAGCGAATCATTTTTTGGGAAAAACCATGGAAAATTAGCCCATGAGCAAAGTCCATCCCCTAAAATCATCCCTACGAATCTTGTCCATGCAGGTGTGATAAGAGGTTTTCCAGAAGTGTCAAAAATCAGTTCTGCAATTGTCAACAAATCTTCCCAAAAGCTATCCACAAACTTTGTCAACACGTTGTCCAAAAATATTCTAATGAGTTGTCATAAAAATGTCCACTGAATGCACTAGAAATCAACAAGTCTTTTCCACCAAGGGCTCTCATACCATGAAGATAAATGAGGTACTATCAGGCTGCTAAAATGGATCTGTCTCTCATAAGATTTTAGCTCTAAGTTTTATCTTCCAGAACTGTCATTCGTTGCCTTTTAGGACAACAAACTTTTTGGTTACTTTCCACTGACAATTTTATTTGTTAAGTGTCCTCTTGAGGTTCCCTTGCAGGTGTTTTTCGTACCAATGATTAGAACGTACAATATAACTCAAAATGCATCACACTCCTCACAATATTTACAACTCTAAATGTTGTTCTAACACTTCTAAACATGCATGAAATTGACACATATGCTTTATATATAGAAAAGTGTCCATATATATATAGACACTTGATATAAAAAAATAAATTTATCATTCACATTGATAGTAAAAAGCACCTTATGATCATAAGACGTATTTCTATTTGATAATATAATGGTTGACTTTATTATTAGAACAGTTTGGTCCTCTATATCAATTGATAATTCTGTTTCTATTTATTCACATCGAAACAAATTATTAAACAATTTTCTATTCAATTATGTTTTTAACTGCTACTAAATTTGTAAGCCTAATTATAAAATCAATTATTATAATTATATTTTCTCTTTTAATATGCTTACATAATTGAATCTTCTACATATTGATCTCTTTTTATGCATAGCCTCATTAAAAATGGACATGATTATTACATATTCTATTGATATATGAAAATAACATAATAATCTATCAAGCATCGAAATCTATCTCCTTTAATCAACAACTCATCTTGTATTATATTTTTTAATCAAGGTGTATCAAGCAATGTAATATATGCCATATAATTAACAACTCATCTGTGTTGGGTAGGTTTTATATTATTTCCATGTGTGTGAGGAGTGTGTCGGATTAGAGGATTCCATAACCTATAGCTTTGTGCGGCCGTGTGCTCTGGGAGTTGCGTGAGGGGGAGTCCCAAGTGGGGCCATGATTTCCCCCTAGGCTCGATCTAGCTAACAAGGTTCGAGGCAGTGCCCACAAAAAACAATTTGGGCGGTTTTTGTTATTTTTAGCGGTTTTCTAAATTAATCCTGGATTAAGGGATTACAGTTTTGGTAGCTGTAGAATACCTAAAATATTGTATATATTTCATTGTGAATGGTGAAAATTAATACAATGAAGAGTTGAGAGGTGCAACACCAAGAAAGGTTGGTTTTCTCTAGGTTAAGAGTTTGCATCATAAATCTCTATGTATTGTGTGTATGAGACATTGATTAATTTTTGTTTTTCTTAAGAATTTGTGTGGATTTTTTTACTTCACTGGTTTAAGACTTATAATTTGTATAATACCTTCTAATCATAAATATAATAAATTTAGTTTATTAAATGTATGAATCACAATAGTGACATCATTAACATATATAATATCATGTACAACATTCAGTTAAGGAAAAAACTAACATGCAAGAAATTTCTAAAAATAAGTCTTTATATTCACATAATCATGAGTTCCTTCAGATAAGAAAATTAGAAAATCTTTCAAATTAAAAAAAGGAACAATCCCTACACTTGAACTAAATATAAGTTCTCAACTTAAATGATTAATACAATTCAATGAAGAAAGTATATAGAAAATACTTACTTAAGGAAATGTGATCAACATATTGTATCTAATAATATTTTCAGTAATACTAAGGAAACCTGAAAGGAATCCCTTGCAAAACTGATTTCGCGTCGTGGTTCCTTCTAACGAAATTGTTGTAATGCGGTGTAAGTTGATAAAGGGAAACATGATCACTACAATTAATGCACTCAAGTTATCTATGTGGATCCAATTGTTGAGCATTTGTTTCACCATTGTAGGTCATGTGCAAACCTATAAGGTCGGGAAGACATTTTCTCAAATATTTAAAAAATAGTTAAGAAGTTCTCTAAAACGTGGATAATTTTAGGGATCAAAATTTATCTTAAAATGTAGAAACCTTGATTAAACTTACTAGTCCTTAACATCCAAATTATAAAATCCTAAAAGATCAATGGTCTAGATCCAATCTAGCCAAGTCTAATCAATGGGTGAGATTTAATCCAAAAATATCCCTTAGAAAACCAAATTTCCTTAGGTTTCTTTATGTCCTTTAACTCACCCACAAAGTGAATTAAATGTCACTTTAATAAATTAAGTGACATATTTTACTTTGGACCTTAATCTCTTAAGTCAAATTGAAATTCGAACATAAAGAAAAGTATTAAGGGTAATAGTCTCCCCCATTGTGTTTAGAGACTCACAAACAGAAAGGGACAACTTTCCAAGGCACCCAAATCTCAACACTCCCCCTTACCAAGGAAATTTCCCATCACCACCAATCTCATCCCTGTAGTGAACATGGTTTCCTACTAGAAAATACTCGGTGAGTATGGTTGTACCCTAATCATCAAAATTCGTCTTTGACAAAGATCTCCTCAAGCTTCGTGATCTATAGATGGAATTTCATCTCCACCTATCCAAGATCATCTGGATATTGGTATCATACCAAAGATCTCAACCTTGATCTCCCACAAAGGATTTCTACCTCTTGTCATATCACCAACAATCACTACTCTTGGAATATCACCAAGATTCATTCTATTAGAATCTCACCAAGAGTCTCCCCCTCTCGGCATCTCACCAAGAATATCTGAATTTGGACATCTCACCAATATCCTTAACTTGGCCTCTCACCAACTGACTTCCACCTAAAGTGGATACTAAATATGATCTTCCCTTCTCTATAGCCAAGTGACGCTCAAGCCTCTGTGGTGACCCTCTCCTCCTCATAAATGTATGATGCTCGGAAGCCCTTGCACCAACCCTTTGTCTAGGAAAAACTGAAACTGAAGTTGTCTCGGGTGGACCAGTCACCCCTGAATATGGTGTCCTCAAAAACTCAATCTGAACTCCCTCTGAATCACTAAATTGATTCAATAAGTCCTTCTCAACTCTGTCTCCCCACCTAACACTAGATGGTGTAACAACTAACAAACAACTTCTGAACACACACTCCCTCGCATATTGAGCATAGAACTCAACCTTCTATGTTGTGGCTAAAGTATCATCCTGCTTCTTCTTCTTCTTCTTCTTCTTGGGAAATTATCCTGCATAGTGACCAATATCTCCACAATAAAAGCATCTCACTATGCTCATGTCTCTTTCTTTCCCACCTCCACTCTGATGTGGTTTGGCCCCTCTCTTGGGAACTTGTCTAGCACCTTTGTCGGTCTTCTTATTTCTCTTAGTCCATAGAGAAAGGTCCTCGTCACCCTGGGAAATTTGTTATTGTACCGAATACTCTGAGATGCATCTCATCTCCTCCTGTAAGAAATCATCACGAAGTATTTCCCAAGTATTCATAACCTCTCGGGAAACTATGCCTCAAACAATTGAACCCCATGGTTTGGTAAAGCTATTTAAAGTTTTCCTCACCATAAATTATGGTTCCACTGTATCTCCGACGACTGCAAGATCATCTTTGATTTTGAGTGAATATGCCAAGGATTGATGTAACCGACTCGAAATCGAGCATTTGAATGCTCTTGAGCTGGTCCTGCAAAACCATCTTTCGGTTATTGTTTGGAATCGGTAAAGCTTTCATAAAGACTCACACATACCGAATGCATAGTCTTTATTAGTCAAATGTGAAATGATGTGGTCTCTCACCCCATCACAAATATTCGTTTTCTCCTTGTTTTTCCTCTTCCTGAACTCTTCCAACAACATGGGGGCAGTGACAGGAGGAAAGACAATAAGAGCATGAACTATATCCGATAGTTCAAGGTCCTCTAAGGTGAAAGTGATCTTGGTCTTCCAAGGGGACCAGTTGCTAGCTTCATCTAGCCTATCCTCTTCCTGCATCTGGGATACCAACATGGTTTTACACTAAATCTTACGATAATGCTAAAATTACACAAGAAAACTACCTCACTCCTGTCAACACAGGTGTGAAAAGAGGTAGTAGAACTACAAACTCACTCCTGACAAAACAATTGTGATAAGACTTTGTCCAAAATCAGCCTCACTATTGTCCACGCAGGTGTGATCAGATTTTTTCCACAAGTGTCAACAAATAGTTATGCAGTTGTCAATAAATATTCCGACAAGCTATCCACCAACTTTGTGATCATGCTGTCCAAAATTTTTCCAATGAGTTGTCGCAAAACTGTTGACTGAATGCACTAGAAATCAACAAGTCTTTTCCACCAAGGCCTCTGATACCATGAAGAGAAATGAGGTACTATCAGGTGGCTAAAACTTATATGTCTTTGATCATACTTTATCTCTAAGTTTTATCTTCCATAATTGTCATTTGTTGCCTTTTAGGACAACAAATTTTTTCGTTACTTTCGACTAATAATTTTTATGGTTAAGTGTCCTTTTAAGGCATCGTTGCAAGATTTTTTCATACTAATTATTAGAACATACAATATAACTCAAAGCACATAACACTCACAATATTTACAAATATAAATGTTTCTCTAACACTTCTAAGCATGCATGAAATTGACACATATGTTTTTGGTCAACATGACCCTGGAAAAACCCCCATGGGCAAAACCAGTTTGGATCATATGTATATATTTGGAGATATCAAAGCCTAAATACAACAAGGAAAACTAAAACAAGTGAACTTGGTACAATAGCAACCAATATTGGATGCTTTGGAGTCTCGTGTTGATGTGCCTACTATCCCATGAATGACGACACCCTTAGCCTTGGTGCGTCCTTCTTTCCTTGCTAAACCCTTAGCCTCTTTACCTTGTTGTTTTCCTTTTTCTTGAGATGCCTTTTCCTTTACCCACTTGTAGATGTGCCCTCCTTGAATAAATATTGATTTATTTTGTGAAGCTCTTGGACATGCGAGGCCCCCTCTTTGGTGTGCACTCCTCTTGTCCAAACCCAAAACATGGTGTGCCCCTACTCCTTGGTTGTGCCCCTCCCACTCAAACCCTTCTCCATGATTAGAACAGCCTTCTTCAATCTTTTCTCACTGCTTAAGATAGTGCTACCTTCTTATAGAATGTGCCCTTCTCCCCTATAATTCTCCTTTGATGCTAGAATGTGCCCCTTGATTGAGTATGTGTGCCCAACTCCATGGAAGCAATCTTCTCTTCAAGCCTTTCACCCTCCAAGATCAAGTGGCTAATACCTTCTCCCTTTTGCGTCATCCTCTCATTAATGCACCCAAGTACTCCAAACCCTCATCCTCTCTTCTCATCAATTCCTTCTCCTCACCCAAGTCTCTCAAGTGAGAAAACGAATAATGAGCCTCTTCATTACCATTTTTCCTCCATGAGCCTCCTTTGGCCAAATCCTAAAATATCAATGGCCTACATCCAATCTATCCAATTCTAATCAATGGGTGAGAGTTAATACAAAAATCTCCCTTAGGAAACCCACTTTCCTTAGTTTTCTTTATGTCATTTAATTCACCCACAAAGTGAATTAAATGTCACTTTAATGACTTAAGTGACATATTTCACTTTTGACTTAAATCTCCTAGGTCAAAGTGAAATTAGAACATAATGTAATGTATTAATGGTAATAGTCTCCCCATTTTTGTTTAGAGACTCATAAACACAAGGGGATAACTTTCCAAGGTTCCCAAATCTCAACACTCCCTCGTACCGAGGAAAGCTCCCTTCACCACCAATCTCATCCCTGTAGTGGACATGGTTTCCTACTGGAAAATAGTCAGTGAGTATGGTTGTAACCTGATCATCAAAAGTAGTCTCTGACATAGATATACTCAACTTGTGTGATCTATATATGGAAGTGCATCTCCACCTATCCAAGATCACCTAGATCTTGGTATCATACCAAAGATCTCAACCTTGGTCTCCCACCAAGGATTTCTACCTCCTGGCATATTTCCAATGGTCACTACTCTTGGCATATCACCAAGAGTCACTCTCTTGGCATCTCACCAAGAGTCCCACCCTCTTACACAACCACCACTAGCATTGTTAAATAACCAAATGATATGCGACAAAGAAAACAAATATTGATATGTAAAATGGTATTTTTTGTGGTATCAGAGTTTGTTTGTGTAATAAGAAGAAACACAACTCTTCTAGTTGGGTTAATGGTTGTGACCAATAGAAATGAAGAATGTTCTTGGTTTTAGATTCATGTTTTGTAGTAGTAATCTAATTTTAAGATCATTGCTAAGCTAGACACCAAATTGGTGTATTAGACTCTTTGCTTGTGGGATAAGGGACCTCCTCCAGTCAACAATTTGATTGCTAAAATCTATGAAGTTGAATATACACTATTTCTCCAAATTTGAGAAGTGATAGTGATGAACATGATAGAGAAACCAAATTGATCTATTCTAAAAATAACCAAAAATTTTGTAATGTAAACAAAACTCTTACAAATTTACATTGTGGCCTTCTAGCAAATTATGTGAACATTTATAAAATGACATGAGAAACATTTTGAAATTAAAAGTAGTCAATACCATAATGTGTGATGTTAAATTTCACCATTTCTAAAATGTAGTTGTGGTAGCCATTGGAAAGAAAGAAGATGCCCTTTCCTGATTAGGTCTCCATCCTAGAGAGGTGGGTAGAGTTGCTCAAAATTTACACAACGACTATTGAATGTAATGATCAGAGGAAACACCCATGGAAGATTGTACTTTTGAAACAACTGAAGGTTGAGTGTGAAGTGAAATTGGGCAAAACTAACATTGTGACAATTGGATTTCTCTCTTCACAAGCTAAAAAATATTATATCTCAAAACAAAAGTTGATGGTTATGAAATATTTTGATTAAGAAAATGATTGAGGAAAAATGCATTAYTTCATCATYGTCTTGTGGATTTAGGATTATGTRAAAAKAAATCAATTAATGAATTATAATCTACRATTTGGGAAATCACTTCATAAATTATAATCTAATTCATTATTATCTWTAYAAAATATGAKATGTTGAAGATTAGTTAAGGAAATTTTGTTTCTACAAAACGTGTAAATATAAATGCACATATAATTGCATGAGAAMGGATTTGTGTGCTTTTACCACTTTTGAGTGAAATATTAAAACTAAAAAATTAATAATATAGATCACATATAGATTTAGATATCCATTTATTCAGTAGCTATAGATATCCATTTATTTAGTTTCTATAGGTAAGAAGAATTGTTTCTTATGTTAAATATCTTTTTTTAACAGAACCAAATATTTTGTATATTATCAAAAATTGCCTATATTACAAAAAACGAGTTGGTTGTGACTCTATCTTCCTACTAGTGTTGTGATTACAGACCGACATTTTTATATTAGAGTGGATGGTGGCCATTGTGTTGTATGCACTACAGACTTTCCATGTGAAAATGGCTGTCAAACTATGCAAGAAAACCTAGAACTTACAATTCATAATGAACCTGGACTAAGGGTGGGAGGGGCCTGCATCATCATGATATGGCACATAGTTCTCCTCATCTTGGTCCATGTCCTCTTGTTGTTGGTTTCCTCCTTCCTAGACACGGTAAAGGAATCATGGCGCCATCGAAACATGTTGGTCGTTGATGGCCACTGAATGAAAGGTGGAGGGGATCCAAGATTCATTTGTGCCTGTTGAGAAGGTGGGATGCTGAAGATTTCTAGGGCACTGGTTGAGCTCTCCAATCTTACTTGTATTATGGTTTACTCCCCGTAGAAGAATGGCTAATTCTTGATTGTGCATGTGCTCCAATCCCTGCATTTGACTTTGAACTTCAACCATGTTTACCCAACTTCTTCGGTTTTCTTGTTGTAGTTCTCTGTGCCTGGAGTCCAACCAATCCTCTATTCTTCTTCCCTCAACCTGCAGTCCCTGGAATTGATCCCGCATATCCTACAAGATGTAGAATAGGCAGGTGCAAGTCTCTCTAGTGCTTCAGTGCATGACGGTGCAATGTTCAAAGAAGGTGCAGAGAGTAAGAAGGTAGAAGCCATGGGAGGAGGAGAGGGGGAGGAGATCAGAGTCACGAGGGTGATCGTGATTAACAGAAGATCTAAGATGGAGAGTGAGCCTGGAAGGAGGCCTCTGTAGGCTGCTATAAGCTAGGGTGTCCATGATTACCCACGAGAGAGGAGTAAGAATCTACCGGTGCGAGAGTTGGGGTGACGCAGGATGAGCGTATTTGGTTGTCCGGAGTATGAGGTGAAGAGCCTGATTAAATAGGCGGTTCATGTGAG
>ML818094.1:57530-69874 GCA_009831015.1 Picea engelmannii
GGGGGGAGGGGGGAGAAAAGGACATGAGAGGAGGGGGGGGGATGTCTCGGGAGGCAGGATTGAGGATGGGCGGAAGGATGTGGTAGGGAGGGGGGACAGTGATGGGAGAGATAGGCCTTGTTCCTATTGGTAAAGGGGAGACAATGGGGTGAATGAGATTAAGGAAACCAAACATTATAATGAGTTTGACTGATGTGGAGACTGCTCTGTTCCAGAGTTTTAGTAGCTTTTGCCATTTTTTCTACCTCCGTGTTTTTCTTTCGCAAAATATGGAAGAAGCTCAAGCGCACATATTTTTTCTTGAGTGAATTGATAGCTGTGGATATTCTTTGTAGAGGGTTTTTTTATGATCTGGGCATCCCACCTAGTTCCTTTATGACGATTTCGGAGTCCCGCAAAACCGTTAGAGTCTGGATGCAAAGGTCCTGGGCTAGCTCAAGTCTCATATAGGCTGCAAGGGTCTTTTCTTTTTTATTTGACATCTTCCCCAATCCCCAGGTGTAATCGGTTAACTTTTTTCCCTCTGAATCATAGATGACTCCCCCCACACCTTCCACCCCCAGGTTTCTTTTTGTTGCCCCATCGAAAAGGAGGAAATAGGAATGTTGTTGTCTTTGCCAAGATGAGAATTTTATGTTATCAAGGTGCAGTTGCCAATCTTGTTGCTTGGAAGCCTGCCTTGGAGTTCTTGTGATGTTTTGTGGTGGCCCCGGTATATAAGTGACCCGGTCTTCTTCACTTGGATCCAAGGTTCCTAGGGGGTCGAAGTCTACTTCTTTGGTTTTAAAGACTTCAGAGGTTAATCTGCATACCTTTGCGAAGGTGCTTTGCATTGAAGGGATATTTCCAAGAAACATGACTTGATTGCATGCTAACCATATCTCCCACACAACAAATTTGGGGATTTGTTTCAAAAGAAGGGTGAATATTTTTTTATTTTTGAAGCTACCAACATATATTTGTTTGCAATGAGTAAAGAGATTGTTCCAGTTGTTCGAGGATGGTGGGTGATTAGGGAGGGGAAGATAAATGAGTTTCTAGAGTTGAAGGGCGAAGTTACATTCCAAAAAGAGGTGGGCGATGGTTTATGAGGCTCCAAGACAGAGAGAGCATCTGGAGGGCCCCTGGATCCCCCGCTTTAGAAGGTTTTCAAAAGTTATTATTTTGCAATGAGCTAATAACCAACAGAAAGTGTTGACTTTAGGGAGTGAGGGGTTGGACCATATCTCCTTCCAGAGTTTGGATAAGGGAGGCCCGAGAGTTTTTGAGAGGAGGTGGGAGTAACCTTCTTTGACAGAGAAAGGTTTACTTCCCCAGCTGTGGGAGTCGGTCGTGTATTGGTTAATAGGTGTGCAACCAACCAGGTTATTGAAGAGAACATGAAGAAGGGGGGTGAGGTTCACTAGGAGAATGGGTGGTTTCCAGCTTACCCATTCCCCTTCATTGTTCAAGAGACAAAATTTTTGTAGTTTGTGGAGGCCATTCATGCAACACCAATCTTTGAGAGGTTGAAGGATCTCTAAGGTTGTTATCGATGTTGTTGGGCATTTAGCAAGTTTTAGGCCCCTAGTTTCTCATTCTAATCTCTCTAGGTGAAACACACTAGTCTATGCCTTAGGATTTACTAGAGATGTCATCCACAAATGTGTTCTTTTTCATTCTTAGACACCTACTAACCTATTATCAAATCTAACATCTCTTTAACTTTGAAAATCAAACTATCATTGTATTGGACAAGTACAAATGAAGGGTATCATATTAAATATTTTTTTCCACAATATTAATCATATTTAATATAGGTTCATCCTTTTTATTAAATTGAGCAAAGTAGGTTTATAATCTAAATATTAAATCAAGATTTTAAATTACATAAAATTGTACCAAATTTTATTTAAAAGAAGGAATAAAAAATGTCTCATTTAATTTTAAAATTATAAAATATAAAAAAAATAGAATTCACCACATTCTATTATAAGTTTAATGATTAATATTACAAGTTCAAACTTTCCATTAATAAAAATATTCATATATATATATATATATATATATATATATATATATATATATATATATATATATATATATTCTTATCTCAATTCCATAATGGAAAGGAATTATGTATTTAGCATTTGTATATCTATTTCCAAGATTGAAAAACTTTCCCATTATCAGTAATATTTTATTTTTTTAATAATAAAGTAATATATTTATTATTAATGGACAATCATTATCTAGATTGTAGATTTTGTCCATTCTACAAATATAGATATATGGAGTAAAATGAACTGAATTCAAGGCTTGATTTTGATGAGTGTGAGTTAGATAAATGAAATCAACGTTTGATTTTGATCATTGTTAGTTAGATAAATGAAATCTGCAATCTAGTTAAGTAAAATACAGTTTTATTGATATAGATAATTTTACGTTCATTGATATGGATAATTTTGTAGATAAATGAAATTTGCAATGTAGATAAATGAAATCTGCAATTTAATTAAGCTCAGGTTTATTGATAGGGACAAATTTGCTTAGTATTAATTAGATAAACGGAATATGCAGTATTAAGTTCAAATTAATTGATGTGAACAAATTTGATAACAATTTAGTGGTTGGCTATACAGAAATCAAACAAATAATATTTCAATATTTACATATTAAATGGTCTATTAATAATTCAATAATAATAGAGGTAAGTTATAGTTCATTGATGTTGAAAAATTTGAAAACAATTTAGTGATCTGCTATAAAAAAAAATTGAAAACAATTTAGTGGTAGGCTATACAAAAAAAAAACTGAAAACAATTTAGTGCTCGACTATACAAAAATCAATCAAATTTCCCCTACAAGATTAGGCATCATTCTTTAAAAAGTGCCAGTGCATTTTTTATCGCTAACACTACCAACATATATTTGTTTCAATGAGTAAAGAGATTGGTCTAGCTGTCGGGGGATGGTGGGGAATTAGGCAGGGGAAGATAAATGAGGTTCCAGAGTTGAAGGGCAAAGTTACATTCCAAAAAGAGGTGGGTGATGGTTTCTGAGGCTCCAAGGCAGAGAGAGCATCTGGAGGGCCCCTAGATACCCCGCTTTAGAAGGTTTTCAGCTGTTAGTATTTTACCATGAGCTAATAACCAACATAAAGTGTTGAATTTAGGGAGTGAGGGGTTGGACCATATCTCTTTCTAGAGTTTGGTAAGGGAGGCCTGAGAGTTTCCGAGAGGAGGTGGGAGTAACCTTCTTTGATAGAGAAAGGTTTATTTCCCCAGCTGCGAGAGTCAGTCATGTATTGGTTAATAGGTGCGCAACCAACCAGGTTATTGAAGAGAACATGAAGAAGGGGGGTGAGGTTCACTAGGAGAATGGGTGGTTTCCAGCTTACCCATTCCCCTTCATTGTTCCAGAGACAAAAGTCTTGTAGTTTGTGGAGGTCATTCATGCAACACCAGTCTTTGAGAGGTTGAAGGATCTCTAAGGTTGTTATCGATGTTGTTGGGCATTTAGCAAGTTTTATGCCCCCAGTGTCTCATTCTAATCTCTCTAGGTGAAACACACTAATCTATGCCTTAGGATTTACTAGAGATGTCATCCACAAATGTGTTCTTTTTCATTCTTAGACACCTACTAACCTATTATCAAATCGAACATCTCTTTTGTAATGATCCTAGTTGAATAAATGTTTAAAGATTATAAAGTAAAATTAATTAAAGAAAATAATTGCGGTTGACTAAGTAATACTTTAACTACAGATCACATTTAATGACCTAAGAAATAAATTTAAGAAATTAATGAGAAATGTTATAAAATGGTTGTGTATGCAGAGAGGGATAGCCTATGAACCCCAAGAATATAAAACATTAATGGAGAGATAAGGGGCGGGGACGAGGGCAGGTAAGGGAGTAATGAGGAGTCGATGAAGGAGGGATAAGGGAGGAAGGGAGGTTTATGTGAGGGACATTCGACATTGAACGGAGGATGGATTCTGGAAGGATTTTGATTTTCTATGAGCACATAGTTTCTGACTATGGCTTTTGATCAGTTGAGGCACTGAGTTGCTGGAGGTTTTTGGCACGGGGACCAGGATATCCATAGATATCCTGGAGCTAGGTAGTTTTCCAAGTTGGCAGGGAGGACAGTAGGTTTGGGAAGTTATTCCTTGTTTGTGGCTGGTTGATCTATGTATCAGGTAGCGGGAAGGCAACATCAAGGCAACAAGGCAACAAAAATTAGCATCAGAACTAGGTATTTGGTAACTTATGTATTTATTTCATTCTGCCATGCAATCATTATTCATTGATAAATCTAAGTTACTGAAGTTGCTTTTATGAAAATCAATATTATCCTATGAAGTTATTGTCTCAGTTTCTTTCATAAATTGCTTATGAATCTTAATGATGTTAGAATTATTTGGCTGTTACATATGGTATCAGAGCGTCTTAGTTTGAAATCTGGGCCTAGGGGCCAAAACCCCGAGTTTTAACTCCAGCCACGCTTAAACTACAAACAAAACACGTTCAGTTTGACCCAATATGACTAATACAGTATCCGAAAATATATAGGTAGTACCCCTACCTTACCCAAGTAAATAACCTCATATATCACAAGCAACATCTTTAGGTAATACCCTTTAACTAGATCATGAATGGATAATACAGTCTTAGTCTGGATATTTAAAGGAACGCCCTTAAAAATAAGTGGAAACAAACCAAATAGTTTGAAGGATCACTTCCCACAAAATGGCTACCCTTAAAGCAGCCGGATAAAGCTATTAAGCACGAAAAAGAGAAATGATAACTTAATTTTATTTGAGCAATACTTGTCAATGAAGTTTCGGGTAAAATAGACACCTGAAATCGATGAAAATGTCGAGGGAAGCTTCTATTGAAGGCTTGAAATTGAAAAAAAAATTAATAACTACACGAACTACACTAAATAAAATGCAAGAGGATATTTGCAAGACCTAGGAAAGGCCTACTTCATCTTGAACTTACCTAAAAGAGGAACTGCGATTGTGCAACAGGAAAAAGGAAAATTTTGAAGACTAGTATTAGCCTCGATGAATTGTATAAACTAGTATTAGCCTCGGGGAAGTGTGTAAACTACTTGCCTGTATTAGCCTCGATGAATTTTAATAAATGAAAAATCTTAGGAACTATAGACCCATACAAATTTTGATCATGCCAAAGAGAGAAATTTTAAAAACCATGTAATGTTTCATGTAACTGATCGTTATCCCAGGGGAGAGTTGTCTATTATGCAAGAGAAAGGATCTGAGCCATCAGATCTCGGGTGAAATACCGTCAGCCGTTAGATCTCGAGAAGTTGCGTAGGGTTTAAGTCCTAGTGTGCAGAGGAGGGGTCCCAGAAGAGTCATCGGGATATCAAAGTCATCGAGGTTTTGTTAAGCCAGAGAATAGAGACCTTGTGGTTCTCGAAATCCCAAGGATGGATCCTAGCCGTTGATCTCGGCAAGACACGCGTCATCATTCTGTGAAGGCATCGGGATTTTTACCAATCGGGGATTTCTGGAGTGTATAACTCATGCATGTTGAAATCGCGATCTGGAATTTCCCGATAGGATCGGAGCCGTCCAAATAGCAGGGACACGTGTCAGGAGATCCCGTAAAGTCAAAGATCGGGGAATTGAAAGTCCTGTGTACATGACAACGGGAATCGCGATATCCCAATACGCGATTTCCCGATGGGTATAAGGACAGAGCGAGGACCACCAGGGTTAGAGTGGTGGACAGGTGTCACGTCACACAGAATGATCGTAGATCGGGGTTCGGGAAAAGACAAGTCCCGAAACTCATAGGTTTTGGATTCACGAACTCGCGAACGCCGATACACCAAGGGAGGACAGGTGTCAATATGTCAACTCTCGCGGGGGTCAACGCTAAGTGGCATCGGGGATCGAAAGTCAGGGATCCGTGAGGACAGTGAATCACGACAGCGCAAGTGTCGATTTCTCAATGGGAAAATTCCCGATAAAAGCAAGGAACCCCGACGAGATCTGAGCCGTTCATTTCGAGGACGCATGTCAAAGGATCCCGAGGAGTCGGTGTTTGGCATATCAGAGTTTCCGGAGGCAAGAAACTCTTGCAGCTTAAAGTCGCGATTCACGATATCTTGATGGAGGAGTCATGTGGGCCACGGCGAGAGATAGTGGAAGACAGGTGTCAAAGGACCAGGTGTTGGAACTGTGAGAAGAGATCACAGTCATGAATCTCAGATAGGACGCGCGTCAAGGATCCAGGAAGAGTCGGAGAATCGAGAAATCAGCATTACTGAGGTCGAAGGAAACAGGACATTGAAAGTCCCGAAATACCGACGTAATTAAGATCGTCCATTGAAGGGATGCGTGGCAATCATCTAGCGCCATTGATGAAAGCTCCACAGGAGGGCTTCATCGGGAATCGGGATATCGAGAGTCTTGGGAACATAGCAACAAGAGTTGCGAAATCGCGAAACACAATTTCCCGATGGGCCAAGGGACAATGGGGCCCACGGAAGGGTCAACGGTGGGCAGGTGGCATCGGGGATCGGGATATCGGGAATTCCATAGACACGGGGTTCATGCAATTCGATATTGCGATATCTGAAACTCCGATAAGGGACAAGGTTGTGACCTTGTGGTATAATGGTCATATGGACCAAGAACTTAGCCCGAAGGGCTAACACACGAGTAATGCATCGGTAGATTTGTAATCGGGAGACTAGAAGGGCAGATATTCGTGATAGCGGAAGTCACGAAACCCCGAATCCCGATAGAGAGTATGACGGTGGTCACATGGGAAAGGGTCATATGGGCCCAGAACACAGCCAGGAGGGGCTAAGGTCCGAAGGAAGTGCATCAGCATATCAAGGATCATGGATCCCATGGACAAGGGTATCAGGGTGTTGAAAACCATGAGATCCCGATAAGTGATAAGACTGCGGTCACAAGGAGAGACCGTGTGGACCACGGGGATAGCTTGGAGGGCTAATGCACTAGGAGCATATCGGGGATCGAAGAATCGCAAGTCCTAAGGACTTGTGAGGTTCAAAAATTGGAACCCTGAAACTCCGATGTGGGATAGAGTTGGGGTCACATGGAATGATGGTCATATGAGAGGGATGTCTAGCCTGGAGGGCTAGCACATAAAGTGTCGTATCAGTGAATCGACAATCGGGAGTTTGAAGGAACAGAAATTCTCGACATTGGGGATTACGAAACCCCGAAGCCCGATAAACAAGATTCCTAGGGGGGAATTTGGGCATGGTCCCGGGCAGAGGCCGTGAAGAAATGGGAAAGACATGAGGGTCGGATATTGACCAGTGACTCCCGGGGGAAATCCAAAGAGCCGCTTTGGCTCGGTTGATGAAATTGAATGAACTTGTATACCCATAAAACTATATATATATACACATATATCAACAGGTATACACAGATGAGTAAATTTATAAATACAAATGAAATAAATTGAAAGAAAAATACCAAATCCGTACAGAGCTGGAATTACAAGCAAATCATTTTTGTTTGGCACTACAAAAAAAAAGATAGGAAATTCCCATTCAGTACCACAGTATAAGGAAGGGTTATGTAATTTCTTGATTCGATCAACTCCGTTTTCTTCACGAAGGTACTGAAACTGTGCACAAGCTAGCGGACTGAACTGTACCTCTTACCATACCTGAGGGAGAAATCCACAAGGTGTACAGATAGGGGATTAGTTCCCAAAATTTCAAGAGACTGGACTCCAAGTCCTGGACCTTGTCAGTGACCAAATCAATAGACTATGTTTCTACAAAACGAACTGGAGCAGATACAACAATAACTAGCACTAGCGAAGTGTTCAAAACAATGGCGAGGATGTGAGCCATGGCAAGGGAAATCCAAGAAACCTCTGAACATAGTAAAGGCAGATCTGTGGTGGACAAAGAATGATACGAGGAAAGTCCCCGCGGATGAGAAAGTGGAGGCAGTGGAAGGACGCGTAGAGAGTCAAAAAGCTGACAGGTGTAGAATGATGGGGTTAGATACGAGGAAGCTTGAGGAAGCCAGACGAGCACGTGGAACCCATGCATGCCTGAATCCTTGTGTGTACGTTTAATTATTTTTATATATGATTTAAAGTGTTAAAAATTATTTAAAATAAATTAAATAATTTAGTATAAATAATTTATATATAAATAAGGTCAAGATAATTTAAATTAAAGAAAAGATAATTTGTGTTAAATTAGTGTAATAATAATTTTAAATAAATTATTTTATTTAAGTAAGGTTAATCTACCTTAAAGTTCGATGGTAACCAAGCTTAGATGCTTAATCCTAACCCAAACCTAGCTAATCCCATGATGGAATAACGTCTGTTTACAAACAAGTAAAGAAAACTTACGCCTAACCCTATTTCTGAGTTTAAGTAGCAACTATTTGAAACATCCTGGAACTCACCCTGATAACTTTGGGTGATGCAGGTTAAGGTATACAAGATGGTCAGGACTCGAAGGGGCCGAGGTAGGGGAGCGTCATCACGGGCACCATCAACACCACCAGCGCCACCACCACCATCACCCGAACTAGCCCTCATACTGCGCTCGTTGGAAGCCATTAATGAGACTTTAAAGGGGCGCCAACTGACAGGGACTGAAGTGGAACCTCCAACATCTAGAACAGGTAATCCAGAATCGTCAAGGGATTCAAGGAGAGAATTTCCACCTGAAGACATCACGCGAGAATTGCAGAAGATCAAACTTCCAGAGTTTGCCGGAGGTCGCGCCAGTGAACGCGCATAAGCATGGTTGGAAGGTATGACAAGGTGTTTTTCCTTAAGAGACTATGCATCCAATTCGAAGGCAAAGATCGCAATTTTTCAGTTAAGAGACAGCGCCTTGAACTGGTGGGGCAACTTGGAAAGGCAACTACACCTTACCCTAGACACAGTATCTTGGGAACTTTTCGAGGAGAGGTTCCGAAGGAAATACCTACCAGCATACTACGAGGAACAACAAGTAGGAGCATTTCATGCCTTAGTACAAGGAAACAGAACTGTAGAAGAATATGAGGTCAGGTTTATGGAACTGGTCAAGTATGTTTTGTATATGGACAATGACCAACGACAGGCAGAGCGCTTCGTTTATGGATTGAACCCGAAGATAAGAGCTATGGTGCGGATGTGGAAACCGTCTTCAGTAGCAGAGGTGGTAGAAAATGCGCGTTATGCAAAAGAACACATGAACTTAACAGGGGGTACAAGATCGACATTTCCGCATCGCCCTGGATTTGTAGGAAAGACCCTGAGGACATTTCCTAGGGGAGGGGGCTTAAGGCCACCACCTTATGGTAACAGAGTCGTGCCAAGGACTGTACCTGCAGGGATTTCAATGGCAGCTAGTGCAGTATCTCGTTCATCGCCAACGGTATAGACAGGTCCACGACCATCTTGGGGAACAACTAGTAGGGGCAGGGGTTCTAGGGGAAGGAACTCATTTCAAAGACAAACACATAACAATGCACAGGTTCTATTTGGGGTTACCTGTTGGGGGTGCGGGGGACCCCATTACCAGTGTGACTACCCAGAGTTACAACCAGGGTTCGTGCATAGAGAAGGAAAGGCACCGATGGGGAGATCAATTAAAAACCACCAGATTTATGCAGCGGTTAATAACCGCCAGGCTGAACATCAATCCACAGTAGTAGAATCCTCAGGTACGCTAAATCATGTCAATGTTAAGATTTTGTTTGATTCTGGTGTGACAGATAGTTTCATTTCACCATCTGCATTAGAAAAGAGTGGGCTGGCAGCCTATGAGCACGATGAATTTAAACAATTCGAGATGGCTTCGAGGGAAAAACAAGCTGTAGGACCTAGTGTCGATAATTTTATAGTATACCTAGGAGTGTGCACTACCAGGTTGAAGGTATACGTCACTACTCTTGGGGCGTATGACCTAATCATTGGAATGGATTGGTTAGCAGCACATCGAGCTTTGATAGATTGTTTAGCAAAGAGGGTGCTTTGTATTGATGATGAAGGAAGACCAATAGAGATCCAAGGTGTACAGAGAAAAGTGTCATTACGCTTTATATCAACTATGAAGGTCAAGCGATGCTTGAGACAAGGGTGTCGACTTTATGTAGTAGAGGCAATGAAAGAAAGAAAGGGGCCCTCATTGGATCAGTACCCAGTTTTGTCAGAATTTCAAGATTTTTTTCCAAACGAGTTACCAAGGTTACCTCCGGAGAGGGAGATTGATTTTACTATTGAGCTAAAACCTGGTGCAGAACCAATATCCAATACTCTGTATCGGATGACGGTGTCAGAACTTTGTGAATTTCAAATGAAGTTGAAGGAGTTACTAGACTTAGGGCTAGTAAGGCCCACGGTCTCACCTTGGGGCGCACCAGTAATTTTTGTAAAGAAGAAGGATGGATCCTTATGACTGTGTATAGACTACAGGGACTTGAACCGTGCTACAGTGAAAAATAGGTACCCAATGCCGCGAATAGATGACCTCTTCGATCAGATGAAAGGAGCAGTGGTATTCTCAAAGATCGATTTGCGATCTGGATATCATCAGTTAAGGATTAAGGAAGGTGATATCCCAAAAACTGCCTTTCGAACTCGGTTTGGACATTACGAGTTTTTTGTAGTACCTTTCAGATTGACTAATGCACCAGCAGTATTCATGAGCCTCATGAACGGCGTATTCTGGAAATACTTAGATCGATTTCTACAAGTTTTTCTAGATGACATTCTCATATATTCCAGGAATGAAAGAGAATACGAGGAACACTTGTGAATAGTGTTGTCTTGCCTTAGGGAGAAAAAATTGTATGGGAAGTTGTCGAAGTGTTCCTTCTTCCAGAAAGAGATCCACTATTTAGGTCATATCATTTCCAGCGAAGGAATCTCGGTGGACCCAGAAAAGGCAAAGGCCATTATGGAATGGCCAATGCCGAAAAATGCCCATGAGGTGAGAAGCTTCATGGGGCTAGCGGGTTATTACTGGAGATTTGTGGAAGGATTCTCAAAAATAGCGAAACCCATCACCACTTTGCAATGCAAGGGGGTCAGGTATGAATGGACAAAAGAATGTGATAGTGCATTCATTGAGCTTAAGAGATTACTGACTAGTGCGCCAATTCTACGAGTGCCAGATATGGAAAAGGACTTCATGGTCTACACAGATGCCTCGAAACAAGGGTTGGGGGCCGTTCTAATGCAGGATGGAGGAGTGATAGATTATGCATCTAGGAAGCTAAAGAAACATGAAGAGTTATACACGACTCATGATTTAGAGTTGGCAGTTGTAATGCTATCTCTGAAAATTTGGAGACACTATCTTGTGGGGCGAAACTTTCAACTAAAAACATACCATCAAAGTTTAAAACATCTCTTCACTCAAAGAGATTTGAATACCAGGCAAAGGCGATGGAGTGATTTTATGAGTGAGTACGATTTTTTTATTTCATAAATCAAGGGAAAGGAAAATGTGGTCGCAGATGCCTTGAGTAGGAGACCACGTATCTTCTCCTTGGTAACCTTAAAGTTCAGTCTGAGGGAACATGTGTTGACACAACTACTAGGAGACAGTTGGTATTTAAAGGTTACTTCAAACCTCCAGAGCGGGAGGCAGTTAAATCCAAAATATGAAGGATATAGTCTGGAAACAGATGGACTGTTAAGATATCGAGGAATAATGTACATTCTAGAGAATGGGGATATTCGAAGCATCATACTGAAGGAAGCCCATAGAGCACTTTATTGTGCACATCCGGGTGTGAAGAAGATGTACACATATATGAATAAACTCTTCTTTTGGGTGGGCATGAAGCACGATGTAGTCCATTTCGTTGCCAAATGCCTTGAGTGTTAATAGGTGAAAGCCAACCACCATCACCCAACAGGCCTCCTACAACCACATGATGTCCCTATGTCAAAATGGGAAGTCATCTCTATGGATTTTGTTGTAGGATTGTCGCTCACATCTCATAGACACAATGCCATTCTTGTGATAGTGGATAAGTTAACCAAGAGTGCTCATTTCATTTCGGTTAGAGACACTTACGATGTCACTGATGTAACATGAGTGTTCATAAGCGAGGTTATCCATTTGCACGGGATACCAAAGAAGATTATTCTAGATAGGGACTCCAGATTCACTTCTAGATTTTGGACTAGTTTACAGTCAACCTTGGGAACTCAGTTGAACTTAAGCACAACTTATCATCCTGAAACAGATGGGAAAACAGAAATAGTAAATCAAGTCATGGAAGACATGCTTAGGATGTATGTGATGGATAATCAAACCCAGTGGGAGAAGTACCTACCTTTGGTAGAGTTTGCCTACAATAACAGTTATCA
>ML818094.1:83174-96075 GCA_009831015.1 Picea engelmannii
ACCTGCAACAAGGATTTTCCCATAATCATCCCAAACTATGGTTTCCCCAACACTATCCACTGAATCACCTCAAGGTAGGACAATTCCTCCCATGTGGATTGACCTGGCTTCTTGAGGGAGCTCACATATTTTCGTCCAATTCTACCTCAGAATCGTAGAGATGATCTTTCTCTTATTATTGTGCAAATATATATTCATTGGTTGTGTGTCCTTGTTCTCTTATATGGACTCCAAAGGTCACCATTGTGAACCGTCGCATCCTTTAGGTGTATTGCACCCCTTCGCAAACCATCACGTCTAAACAAATCGTCACACCCCTTCGTGGACTTGGTCTCCAAAACAAACCTATGCGTCTATTAACCGTCATATCCCTTGGGATCAACATGCCCCAACCTTGATACGATCCTCATGCCGACGCACCCCAACCTCTTTGGTGTACCCCTTCTCTTGGTTTCTTCCACCCCATGATTTGCCTCATGCTTGGGAAAGGCCCTTGGCGTGTCTGCATGCCCAAGGAGCCCACTTTCCCAACTAGTGCGCCTCTTGGGTGTCGAAGCAACCCCAAGTTGCATTTCCTTGAGGACTTCAGCAAAGGTCTCCATTCCCTTCTATACAAAATCCTTACACCTGTCATATCTAACTCAATATAATTAAATTAAAGAAGGGATCCTTATTTCGATTATAAATTTGGACATCTAACAAATATGAAGAAAGTTAACCATTCCATTGACTTTACTCTCATATCAATAATGAAATTTGGAATAGCTTATCATATCTAACTCAATATAATCTAACTTAAAGAGCGGATCCTTATCTAGATTGTAGATTTGGGCATCTGACTAAAATGAAAAAATTCAACCATTAACTTTACTCTCAAATCCACAATGGAATTAAGCTCACAATTTTAAAAATATCAATAAATAAAACTGATAAATTAAAGAAAAATTAATTGATATAAATAAATAAAAATAATCATTAAAAACAATCAATCGTAGTAGAGGAGTTTAAAAAATGGGCAATTTAACATTAAAAAATTAATAAATATAGAATTATTTTATTTTAACTTGAATTTTATCACTTAGTAATGTGTAATAAAAAATCTCGAATTTTTTATTTCCTTTCATTTAATTTTACGCACATCATTAGTTTTTACATTAATGGTTTTAACCTTCCCATTATTATACAATAATAATAATAATAATTTAATTTTAAGGTCACGGCCAAGCCACACCACCCCCTTGTTTGTGGGACAAGGGACCGCCCTCCGCCCAGCATAGATATAATGTATTTATCATTTAATTTTACACACATCATTAGTTTTTACATTAATGATTTTAATCTTGTCATTATTGAATAGCATAGAAATAATGTATTTATCAATAGTCTCAGAAATGTGATTTGATCCAATAAAGAGAAAAAGTGCATTAATTTCATGAAAGATAAATTTGATGAAGGTGGATTAATCTAGTGAAAAATAAAATTGATGAAATTGCATATATCAAAAGTTAACGTTACACAATTCTATTATAATAGGAGTACTCTAAGAAGTTTAATCTAATTTTATTTTTTTTTAATTTAAAATTATAATTTTTAAATTTGTCTATTTTTAACTTGCTTCATTAAATTACATTAAATTTTTTATTATTATATTTATAGTTTTGTGTATTGACATAGGATATTACAATCTCTAAATTGTAAAATACACCTATCTAATACTTATTATTTAAATGATATTAAAATAATAATTTTAAATTAAATTATTATTTTAAAATAATTATAAAATAAAATATAACTTTTGTATCGTTTAAATGTTTATTTTTATTATTATTATTATTATAATATAGAATTATAAAATAAAATATAACTTTTGTATTGTTTAAATGTTTATTTTTTTATTATTGTTATTATAATATAGAATATTAATAGGCAACTAAGCTTCATATGAAATTAGGGTTGGAAGAGTGTGAAACCTACCTCCCAACCACCTTCCAATTATTTAGGCAAATCATCTTGACTTTTTAGAGTTTGAATGACATGGAGGTGGGCTTTGATCCACTAATGTATGCATAGGTCATGAGATCATATTTAATATAATCTCATATCTCAAGGTGACCCCATGGCTCACAAAAAAATCCTCATGAAAATTGACCCTTGTTCAATGGTGAAAAACTCATCGTTTTGTTTTTCACCATTGGATCCAACCCCTTTGAGCGCAAATAATTTTGTCTTCATGAGCACACAAGTTCAACCATTAGAACTGACCATTATGAAGAAAAAAGGTATACAACTGCCATCTTTTTAAATTAGTTTTGTCCGTCATATATGTGTTATTGCAAAAATATCTACATCACAGAGTTGGGATCATGACATCTCATTAATCAATTGGCTCTCTATAGCGTGTTTGTTCTCCTATCTCACTGTGTAGTCTTGCTATCTCTACTTTCATCATTGTTAACAACTTCACTCACACTCTCCATCCCATCAGCTTTGACAACCCGTAGTTGTGGTCTCGTAACCATGAGCGACTTTTCAACGTGCACTTTTGTTTTTCATGTCTAATTGGTTCTGATTGAATTTTTTGAATCATCGAGTCATCGTGGTTAGTTAAAATTTATTTTTTAAAGGAAGGATTAATTTTACAAGGATTTATAGATCTTTTGTTTACAGACAATTTTGTTGTACATTTCAATTGTGGTTTGCTAATTGTAATGTAGAGATTATCTCTACTTGAGTGATTTACTTTGTTATTTAGGAGTTTGTTAGATATTGAAGAGATCTTAAATCCTATTTAGGTGTATGTGATTGAGAGATTCTCTCAACAAATGGATTGAGTGAATAAGATAATAATTCTATCTTAAAAGCAAACTTAATGTCTTTATATGTGTTTGTGTTGATTGAATAAAAACATATAAAAAACAGGTTTTGTGTGTGAGCAATGTCTTCTCTCCCATTTTCTAAATTCAACTTATTTCTTGAATGCATATTTTTAAATCTCAAATGCAACTTTGATTGGCACATTATTTTTAATAAACAATGACAAGGGTTGAACAACACAGTTATGTTGTTACCATCAACAAATGTGTTGAATGATTGCCCAAAGCATTGTTTTAACATCATGAAATACCGGAATTTGTAGTGCTATCCACCATCCTATGAAATGTTAATTGATTATTTTTGAGTAATTGATATGAATCACTATAAATCTATTTAATTCGGGATTTATCATGGGTCAAGAGGGATCAAATTCCTTTAAATGTAAATTTTTCCTCAATTCTTTTTAGTTTGAAAAAATATTTTACCTTCAAGAATTTGATCCCTCTTAAAGCATAATATAGATTTGAAGTTAAAATGAATAAATTAGAAAAAATTAAAATTAAAATGAATTAATATATATATATATATATATATATATATATATATATATATATAATTGACCCATTTTAACTTTCTCTCTGGACCAATAAGGAAGTATGTAAGCCTTCCATACAAAGCACACATCAAATTCTAGTCATGCGCAGCGCGATGGAAGAAAAGCAGAAGTAATTCTATGTTTATTTTATGTCAGCTTCAATCAGTCTTTTTCTAATAAAGCATCTGAATAAGAAATATGCCTAAGTCTATGTAATATTCAGTGTTTTTCTAATAAAGCATCTGAATAAGAAATATGCCTAAGTCTATGTAATATTCAGTATGTCAATAAGTTTGTTGAAAGTTCTCTTGCGAATCTGTTAGCACAGAGAATCACAAAAGAAAAAGGCATCATCTTCCGTTCTGGGGAGATTAACATTGTTTTAAAAACATTCTCAACGATCTAATAGAGTTTGATGAAGTTTTGTTGTTTCTCTTTTGCTAGTCATTTCTCTGATGTGTCTTAATTCGTTTTTGGTTTTTTTAGTGCTGGGGGAAAATGGTGAAGATAAAACAATTTGTGTTTTAGAAACATTTCTTTGTGTTTAATTCGTTTTCTGGTTTTTTTGCTGAGCGAAAATCGTGAGGATAAAACAATTTACGTTTTAGGAACATTTTTCTGCTGTGATTAATTCGTTTTGGGTTTTTGTGCTAAGGGAAAGGTGAGGGAAAAACGATTACCATTTTTTATTGTTCCAGCGAGTTAGAAGAGAGATTTCGCACCACAGGAACTGGTGCGCCTCTCTCTTTTCTCTGTATTTTCGTTAACCTGCGCGTCCTGTCTTTGATCGCCCTCCATGGTACGTCTGGCAGCGTGAAACACAAGAGATTAGCACCCACGCTGAACAGAGAGGAAGTTAGCTGCGTGCGTGGCCTTTTTTCTTCACAAAAACGCCGTGAAGTCTGTCTCAACGTTTGGATTAACCTCAACGTGACCCTCTGGGGGATAGTGGATCGTGTCTCTCTTCTCCAATCGTCGCCCTCCAACAGATCAACTGCTATCAGAGCAAGTTCGTGCCCTTGGGACCATAACTTCATCCACCAGGACAATTTTGTTTTTGGGATCTACGACTGTAGCAGCACACTTCTTCTCCGAACGTTCTCTTTCATCATCACGTTCTCTTTCATCATCATGGTCTCCTCCGGATTTTGACAATGCCTCCTCGACGTGAAGCCTCCAGTGAGGACTCAACCCTAGACACATCAAGCCCAGTGGCAGATTTAGCACTGGCACTTCAAGAGTTTCTTGTCTTCAACAACCAAGACTTCCAGCTGGCATGCAGCTGGACACTTGTTTTCAATTACCCAAGCTTGTTGGTCAGATGCATGCCGAGACAGTGGATTCATGGATCTTTAGTCTCTCCAGCTATTTCAAAACCTCTCCCCCGATGGAAGAGACTACCAAATTAGAAATCAATAGTCTCCATCTTGAAGTAATCGCCCAAACTTTGTGGGACACACACTTGATCAATGCTGAATTAATCGTAGAAATCGACAATCCACCCTCGACAAATGACCGCATTATATATTGGGAGCGTTTGTGTCAAGCCCTGAGAGAATGCTTCTACCCACCAGGATATCTTCAGAATTTGCTAGAAAAATTGTTACAGCTTTGGCAGTTGTACAATCAGTCGGTACAAGCATACATTGATGTTTTCTACAAGCTGCGACTACAACTCCACATCAACGAACCAGACCAGATCATCAAATTCAACTCTGATTTAGTTCTACTTCTCCGACGGGAGGTAGACCTTTTTGATAGTCCTTCTTTGGACAAAGCCTTCTTACGTGCATTAGCAGTTGAAAGAAAGATAACTCCACACACCAGATTCTCAACCTATCGCACCTCCACTAATCATCCATCCAATCCACCAAGACAGACTCCTTCAGCTTCGTCTTCCACATCCAAACCTGTAGGCTGGTGTACCTTTCACAAAACCAATTCCCACAATTCCACACCAATAAGACCTTGATGGCTGAGATAACCATGATAGATTCTCCTGACCTCACAGAAACCATATCCCTCGACAACCCCACAAAATTCAACCCTTCTCTCAATTTAGTGACCCAACTTGCATCAGGACACACTAACATCCCCCTATTCACCCACAAGTGCCAAATCAAGACCAAATTAGCCGAACTCATTCTCGACAATGGAAGTCAAAAGAATCTTATATCGCAAGATCTCGTACAACATCTGCAACTCCCCACATTTCCACATCTTGACGCTTATCAACTGGGATGGGTTCAGAAATGAGGGCCACACATCATGATTTCTCGTTGCTGTGATGTCACTTTCACCATTTTCCCAATCTGTGATATTGTGAATTGTGATATCTCTCCCTTAGACTATGTCGACCTCCTTCTTGGTCTTTCGTATCAACAAGAGAGACATGCAGTGTATCACACTAAATCGCATCAATATCATGTTCGAAAGCATCTCACTGTGCTAATGTCTCTCTCTTTCTTACTGCCAGTCTGATGTGGTTTGGCCCCTCCCTTAGGACCCTGTCTAGCACCTTTGTCGATCATCTTCTTGCTCTTAGTCCACAGAGCAAGGTCCTCATCACCCTGGAAAATTCGTTCTTGTCCTGAAGACTCTGAGATGCATCTCATATCATCTTGTATGAAATCATCCCAAAGTATTTCCCAAGTAGTCAAAACCTCTTGGTAAATTATGCTTCGAACAAACGAACCCCATGGTTTGGTAAATCTATTTAAATTTTTCCTCACCATAAAGTTTGGTTCCACTATCTCTCCGATGACTGCAAGCTCATCTCTGATTTGAGTGAATCTGTCAAGGAATGATGTAACCAACTCGAAATCGAGCATCTGAATGCTTCTGAGATTTTCTTGCAGAACCATATTCTGGTTCTTGTTTCGACTCTGGTAAAGCTTGCATAAATACTCCCACATCTCGAATGCATAGTCTTTACAAGTCAAATGTGGAATGGCGTGGTGTCTCACCCCATCAAAAATAGTCATTTTCTCCTTGTTGTTCCTCTTCCTGAACTCGTCCACCAACACGGGAGCATTGACAAGAGGAACAACAAGGGGAGCATGAACTATATCCCATAGTTCAAGGTCCTCTAAGGTGAAAGTGATCATGGTCTTACAAAGGGACCAAGTGTTAGTTTTGTATAGCCTTTCTTTTGGCTGCATCTTGGACACCAACATGGTTTTCCACTAAATCTCACACTGATGCTAAAACTGCACAAGAACACTACCTTAGTCCTACCAACACAGGTGTGAAAAGAGACAATATAACTACAACCTCACTCCTGGAAAAACACGTGTGTTAAGAGGTTGTCCAAAATCAACCTCACTCTTTTCAATGCATTTGTGATAAGAGGTTTTCCACAAGTGTCAAAAATCAGTTCTGCAATTCTCAACAAATATTCCCACAAGCCATCGACAAACTTTGTCAACACGTTGTCCAAAAATATTCTAATGAGTTGTCACAAAAATGTCCACTGAATGCACTAGAAATCAACAAGTCTTTTCCACCAAGGGCTCTCATACCATGAAGATAAATGAGGTACTATCACGCTACTAAAACGGATCTATCTCTCATCAGATTTTACCTCTAAGTTTTATCTTCCAGAACTGTCATTTGTTGTCTTTTAGGACAACAAACTCTTTGGTTACTTTCCGGTGATAATTTTATTTGTTAAATGTCATATTGAGGTGCCCTTGCAAGTGTTTTTCATACCAATGATTAGAACATACAATATAACTCAAAACACATAACACTCCTCACAATATTTACAACTCTAAATGTTGTTCTAACACTTCTAAGCATGCATGAAATTGACACATATGCTTTATATAGAAAAATTGAAAAAATATATATATATATATATATATATATATATAAACACTTATATACAAAAAAAAAAATTATGATCATAAGATGTATTTCTATTTGATAGTATAATGGTTGACTTTATTATTAGAACAATTTGGTCCTCTATAGAAATTGATAATTCAATTTCTATTTACTCACATCGAAACAAATTATTAAACAATTTTCTATTCAATTATGTTTTTAACTTCTACATGCATAATTATAAAATCAATTATTATAATTAGATTTTCTCTTTTAATATACTTACATAATTGAATCTTCTACATATTGATCTCTTTGTATGCATAGCCTCATTCAAAAATGGACATGATTAGTACATATGTTATTGACATATAAAAATAGCATAATAATCTATCAAGCATTGAAAGCTATATCCTTTCATCAACAACTCATCTTGTATTATATTTTTTAATCATGGTGTATCAAGAAATGTAAGATATGTCATATAATTAATAACTCATTTGTGTTGAGTAGGTGTTATATTATTTCCATGTGTGTTAGGAGTGTGTCGGATTTGAGGATTCCATCACCTATAGCTTTGTGCTCTAGGAGTTGCGTGAGGGGGGGTCCCAAGTGGGGCGAGGATTTCCCCTTGGGCTCAATCTAGCTGACCTGGTTTGAGGTAGTGCCCAAAAAAAACAATTTGGGCATTTTTTGTTATTTTTAGCGGTTTTCTAAATTAATCTTGGATTAAGGGATTTCGGTTTTGGTAGTTGCAGAATACCTAAAATATTATATATATTGTACTGTGAATGGTGAAAATTAATACAATGAAGAGTTGAGAGGTGCAACACCAAGAAATGTTGGTTTTCTCTAGGTTAAGAGTTTGTATCATAAATCTCTATGTACTATATGTATGAGCCATTAATTAATTTTTGTTTTTCTTAAGAATTTGTGTGCATTGTTTTACTTCACAAGTTTAAAACTTATAATTTGTATTATTCTTTCTAATCATAAATATAATAAATTTAGTTTATTTAAATGTATTAATCACAATAGTGACATCATTAACATATCTAATATCATGTACAACATTCAGTTAAGGAAAAAACTAGCATGGAAGAACTTTCTAAAAATAAGTCTTTATATTGAGATAACCATGAGTTCCTTCAGATAAGAAAATTAGAAAATATTTCAATTTAAAAAAAGGAACAATCCCTACACTTAGAAAATACAATATAACTCAAAACACATAACACGCCTTACAATATTTACAACTCTAAATGTTGTTCTAGCACTTCTAAGCATGCATGAAATTGACACATATGTTTTTGGTCAACATGACGTTGGAAAAACCCCCATGGGGAAAACCAATTTGGAGTATATGTATATATTTGGAGATCTCAAAGCCTAAATACAACAAGGAAAACTACAACAAGTGAAACTGGTACAAAAGAAACCAATATTGGATGCTTTGGAGTCCCTTGTTGATGTGCCTACTAGCCCATGAATGAACGCACCCTTAGCCTTGGTGCATCCTTCTTTCCTTTCTAAACCCTTAGCCTCTTTACCTTGTTGTTTGCCTTTTTATTGAGATGCCTAAATGCCTTTACCCACTTGTAGATGCGCTCTCCTTGAAGAAACCTTGAGTTATTTGGTCAAGCTCTTGGACATGTGTGCCCCCCTCTTTGGTGTGCACTCCTCTTTTCCAAACCCCCAAAATGGTGCGCCCTATTCCTTGGGTGTGCCCCTCCCACTCAAACCCTTCTCCATGCTTAAAACAAACTTCTCCAATCTTTTCTCACTCCTTAAGAGATTGCTACCTTCTTCTAGAATGTGCCCTTCTCCCTTAAAATGTGGCTTCAATGCTAGAATGCACCCCTTAGTTGAGTATGTGCAACCAACTCCATGGAAGCACTCTTCTCTTCAATCATTGCACCCTCGAAGCTCAAGTGGATAATACCTTCTCCCTTGTGTGCCATCCTCTCTTCTCATCAATTCCTTCTCCTCAACCAAGTCTCTCAAGTGAGCAAGTGAATAATGAGCCTCTTCATTACCATTTTTCCTCCATGAGACTCCTTTTGCCAAACCCTAAAATATCAATGGCCTAGATCCAACCTATCCAATTCTAATCAATGGGTGAGAGTTAATCCATAAATCTAACTTAGGAAACCCACTTTCCTTAGTTTTCTTGATGTCATTTAACTCACCCACAATGTGAATTAAATGTCACTTTAATGACTTAAGTGACATATTTCACTTTTGACTTAAATATACTAAGTCAAAGTGAAATTATAACATAAAGTAAAATATTAAGGGTACTAGTCTCCCTCTTTTTGTTTAGAGACTCATAAACACAATGAGACCAATTTCCAAGGTACCCAAATCTCAACAGTCCCTCATACCGAGGAAATTTTCCTTCACCACCAATCTCATCCATGCAGTGGACATGGTTTCCTACTGGCAAATACTTGGTGAGTATGGTTGTACCATGATCATCAAAAGTAGTCTCGGACACAGATCTACTCAACCTGTGTGATATATTATGATAGTGCATCTCCACCTATCCAAGATCACCTAGATCTTGGTATCATACCAAAGATTTCAACCTTGGTCTCCCACCAAGGATTTCTACCTCTTGGCATACTGCCAACGGTCACTAATCTTGACATGTCACCAAGAGTCACTCTCTTGGAATCTCACCAAGAGTCTCTCCTTCTTATGCCACCACCACTAGCATTGTTAAATAACCAAATGATATGCGCCAAAGAAAACAAATATTGATATGTAAAATGGTATTTTTTGTGGTATCAGAGTTTGTTTGTGTAATTAGAAGTGACACAACTCTTCTAGTTGGGTTAATGGTTGTGGTCAACATAAATGCAGAATGTTCTTTGTTTTAGAGTGATTTTTTGTAGTAGTAATCTAATTTTAAGGTCACTGCTAAGCTAGACACCAAATTGGTGTATGAGACTCCTTGTTTGTGGGATAAGGGACCTCCTCCACTCAACAATTTGATTGCTAAAATCTATGAAGTTGTATATACCCTATTTCTCTAAATTTTAGCAATGATAGTGATGAACATGATGGAGAAACCAAATTGATATATTCTAAAAATAACCAAAACTTTTGCAATGTAAACATAACTCTTGCCAATTTTCATTGTGGCCTTCTAACAAATTATTCCAACATTTCTAAAATGACATGAGGAACGCTTTGAAATTAAAAGTAGTCAATACCATTTAGTAATGCATTGAGGAAAAATGCATTACTTCATCATCATCTTGTGGATTTAGGATTATGTAAAAAAAAATCAATTAATGAATTATAATCTACGATTTGGGAAATCAGTTGATAAATTATAATCTAATTCATTATTAGTTTTATAAAATATGATATGTTGAAGATTAGTTAAGGAAATTTTATTTCTACAAAACTTGTAAATATAAATGCACATATAATTGCATGAGAAATGATTTGTGTGTTTTTACCACTTTTGAGTGAAAAATTAAAACTAAAATATTAATAATGTAGATCAGATATAGATTTACAGATCCATTCATTTAGTAACTATAGAGATCCATTTATTTAGTTTCTATATGTAAGAATAATTGTTTCTTGTGTTAAATATTATGGGTAAGGTTGTTATCGATGATGTTGGGTATTTAGCTAGTTTTATGCCCCCAATGTCTCATTCTAATCTCTCTAGGTGAAACACACTAGTCTATACCTTAGGATTTACTAGAGATGTCATCCACAAATGTATTACTTTTCATTCTTAGACACCTACTAACCTCTTATCAAATCTAACATCTCTTTGACTTTGCAAATCAAGTTATCATTGTATTGTATAGGTACAAGTGAAGGGTATCATATTAAATATTTTTTTGGACAATATTATTCATATTTAATATAGGTTCATCTTTTTTATTAAATTGAGCAAAGTAGGTTAATAATCTAAATTTTATATCATAATTTTAAATTAGATAAAATTGTACCAAATTTTATTTAAAAGAACCCATAAAAAAATATCCCATTTAATTTTAAAATTATAAATTAAAAAAAAATTGAATTTACTCAATTCTATTCTAAGATTAATGATTAATATTACAATTTCAAACTTTCCATTAAAAAAAATATTCTTATATTTATTTTTAATCTCTTTTTCTTATCTCAATTAGATAATGGAAAGGAATTCTGTATTGAGCATTTGTATATCTATTTCCAAGATTGAAAAACTCTCTCATTATCAATAATATTTTATTTTTATAATAATAAAGTAATATATTTATTATTGATGGACAATCATTATCTAGATTGCAAATTCTGTTCATTCTACAAATATAGATATATGGAGTAAAGTGAACTGCATTCAAGGCTTGATTTTGATGAGTCTCAGTTAGATAAATGAAATCAAGGTTTGATTTTGATCAGTGTTAGTTAGATAAATGAAATCTACAATCTAGTTAAGGTCAGGTTCATTGATATGGACAATTTTGCTTAATATTAATTAGATAAACCAAATATGCAATATAGTTAAGTTCGAATTGATTGATGTGGACAAATTTGATAAGAATTTAGTAGTCGGCTATACAGAAATCAAACAAATCATGTTTCAATATTTACATATTAAATGGTCTATTAATAATTCAATAATAATAGAGGTAAGTTAGAGTTAATTGATGTGGACAAATTTGATAACAATTTAGTGATTCATGTTTCAGTATTTACATATTAAATGGTCTATTAATATTTGAATAATAGATTTGTTAATATGCTAAACTTAAGTGTCATTTGAGAGAAAAAATCTGAATGCAGAAGCAAAGAAAGTAACTAAACAGAACGAATAAATGTAAGACAATGACACTCACACAAAAGTTGGTGCAAATTCATAAATGTAAGACAATGAAGCAAAGAAAACAATTACCGATTGGTGTGTCAAGGCATCTTCAATGTGTTTGGTACATGTTATGTAAGTGTGACACTCGAGTGTATCTTAGCCATGGAATCCACGAGAAGAGCTTTCATGAGGCTCCCAACTCCGGGATCTCCTCAATACAGTATACCAGATGACTCCATGATAGCCCTAATTTACTTCTTATTCCTAGAAAGACGACAGACAGATAATATCAGTGTGAAAAACGGTGAGCAAGGACCATATGGTCGTAGTGGAGTTGATGGAGAAGAGATTTCCTGGTTTGAATCCCCCTTGGGATATGGAGGGGACACTGCAATGACTTTGTATCATATTCTACAGATAATAATACAGAAAGGCTATGTAACCGGCTTAGAGGAAGACCTCTGCGGCACGTACAGAAGTCAAGTAACATGGAAAACCAGCGGTGCTCTGATCAGGTTGATGATGATATAATGGTTACATTCTGGGTGGACAAAGGAGAGGATGATGATATAATGGTTACATTCTACTACCTCACAGAAGGTAAATTTGAAGATAAAGATATGGCTGACAACAACACCATGTTTTTAACGACACATCATCTGTTCAACTTTACATAAAGAATTAGCGCATTTAAAGCCCAAATAACACATAACGGTGTACCCAGTAGAAGTCAGCAAGATTCATGTGATAAGGTCTACGATGTAAGGTATCGAACTACGATTTGCAGTTTTCCACGTACTTTGATTTTGGATCTTCGTGACGTTTCCCGGTGGGAAGGGATGATG
>ML818094.1:105130-121912 GCA_009831015.1 Picea engelmannii
CATGCACATAAACAGATGAACCAAAAATTTTAAAATGAGAAACATCAGGTTTCTTACCAGTAAAAGCTTCTTCAGGTGTACTCATGCCAAGTACTCTATGAGGACAATGGTTCTGCACATAAACCGTAGTATTTCATGCTTCTACCCACAAATGAAATGGTAGGCCATGATCATGCAACATCGCTCGTGTTGCACCCACGATCGTTCTTCTCTTTCTCTCCGCGACCCCATTTTGTTGTGGGTTATGAGGTGCTATGAGTTATCTTCAAATTCCTTCTTTGTTGCAGAAGTCTTTGAATTCGTTAGAGATGTATTCTCCACCATTATCTCTCCTTAGATCCTTCACTTACTTCCCCGACTCTTTCTCCACCAATGCTTTAAAATCATAGAACTTTGAGAATGTTTGATCCTTCTTCTGCATGAAGAATATCCATCATTTACGAGAAAATTCATCAACAAAAATAACATAATACCTGTGTTTTGTTGTTGAAGCAACTGAAAATGGTCCACACACGTCCGTGTGAACTCTCTCTAGGATTACCGAACCACGGTTCTCCTTTTCATGAAAGGTGGAATTTACATACTTCCCCAGGGTGCACCCCTTGCACTGATCTGACTGAGAAAGTGTTCCCCTTGGAAGTCTAGTAGATATCTGTTGCATGATCTTCAAGGCTCTATGATGAAGATGGCCTAATCTCCTGTGCCATAATTTTCCCTCATCCTGGCTCACCACTTTTTCTGTCTTGCCTATCATGGCACCGCAACCATCTACTTGTAGCATGTAGAGATTCTTAACTCGAATCCCTATCTTCTTGACTTGACCTGTTGCTTTATGTCGCAGGTAGGCTATACCACTACTAAAAACAACATCATGGCCTCTGTCCTCCAACATTGTGACTGAGACCAAGTTTTTCTTCAGACCTGGAACATGCATAACATTTTTCAATTGAAATGGTTTACCTGACTCCCTCTGAAAGGTAATGGTACCAATACCATTTTCACTGTATTTTCCATCATCGCCCATCTCTATATGCATTATGAGATATTTCTCCTCCAAGTCAATGAAAGACTCTTTATCTCCCGTCATGTGGAAGGAAGCGCCACTATGCAAATACAACACCGATCCCGATGCACTTGAATCCATGAATGCGATCAAAGTGAAGTCAAGCTCAAATTGTGATACAAGAGCCTCACCAGTTGCAGCTCCAACAATCGTATTTTTCTTCTTCTTTTGCAGACGGTTAGTAGCGAGATGCCCACATTCGTGACAGTGAAAACACTTCACTTTGGACAAATCCAGCTTCTTGACTTTAGACTCGGAATTTGATTGGAATTTCTTCCCTTTCCCTTTCCTTGCCTTGGCAGTCAAAGCACAATCCTCTTCATCATCATGCTTTTTTGAAGATCCATCTCTGGTGTTCCGCCTGAACTCCTCTTGCACCAGGTCCGACCATAGTCATTCCCAATCCGGTAATTTTTCCCTTCCATTGACAGAGTCTTGATAACTGTGCCAACTCTTAGGAAGCCCTAGGAGCGCCAAGATGACCAAATCATCAGCAGCGACTATTATTCCCACACTTCCAAGCTCATCCCGACATTGGAGAAACTTTGTGAGATATTTTGGAATGGTGTCGCCTTTATCCATCTTAATCTTCCTGAGTTTATCTTTGAGCGCCAATTTCCTATGGTCGCTACTGTTTTGGAACAGATCTGTCAAAACCTTCCACATTGCATATGGTGTGGTTTTCCCATGGAGACTTGAGACAATGTGGTCTCGTACTCCCTCCAACAGAATCCTCCTCGCCTTCGCCACTTTCTTTTTCCATGCATCAAGATTTGCAGTATCTATCGCAACCGGCTTAGGAACATCTGCATCAATGTAACCCTTCAAGCCATTGTCTTCGAGCACTACCTCCATCCTTTCCTTCCAAGCAATGTAGTTAGAGCTTACCTTGAGTACATACTCTAACCCAAGCCATTGAAAGACATTTCAATCTTGAATCAAGTGTCGCACCAAGAAAATCTTGCAAGTTTGAATGTTATCCAACCCAAAACTCAACCCCTTCACTTTCCTCTTGCCCTGGGAGGTTCGCACCCCACCTGAGAGAAACCTGAGGGAAGTTCGCACCCTGCCTGTGTATAGCCTGCGAACTTGGCTTTCAAGTTCACACCCTGCTAGTGTATTTACCTGCGAGAATGCTCAAGAAGTTTGCACCCTACTCCACTATTAGGGTGAGGGAAGTTCACACCCTACTAGTGTATTTGCCTGCAAGAATGTCACCTCTAGGCTATGATGTTGTAGTACTACAGTTCGTACCCGGCTAGAGGCGGGACCTACGAGAATGAAATTATGTTTGCACCTCACTTTTGTGACTCTATGGCCTCTGTGGCTCTGATACCATGTAGAAATTTCGATACAAATTAATGTATTCCTGCGATTCTCCTGATCTAACATGTTCCGCTATTATTAAATACAGAATCACTTCTACTATTACTTTTGCAGAAGCAATTTAAACCACGATCACAACCACAATGCACAAAGTGAAATATCAATAACACACAACATAGAAGTTTTACCAGGAAAGCGTAAAGCTAAAAACCCCACTATCCTATATTATGTATATCATGAATCATGAAACAATCTCATACAAAACTCTAATCCAAGAGCTCTCAGTACAATACAATCGTCTCACACTGTCATACACAAATCAGCAAATACATGCGCCAATTTCCATGTTCAGATAGCCTACCTCCTCTGCACAATCTCCGCAATCCGAATTCTCACAATGAATCGAATGAATCGTTTGCACATGCTCATAATCATATCCACTGCATGTGTGAACAAATCACAACTAATAGCCAACTGTCCCTTTCACCTGTTATCTCAACTGGTGTCCATTGAAATGGCATGCATGTAGTTAACCGTGGCAAGTCTTCAGTTTCATGCGAGTTAACAGATTAACCGAACTCTCACTAGTGCATGTTTAGTTACAACTAGTACAACTGATATTAACTCACTTAACTACACTTATAATTCTGTTACAATTCCAAATCACTCAGTTATAAATGAGATAATAGATTAATATTTATTGTCTAATTTAATTAAGGGAAAAGTAAATTAGACACATGTTTCTTGTTGACTTTTCAACATGAAGTCGCCCAAAAAAAAATCCATCCATGGAAACTTGAATCTGTTGTCTGTCTCGTGGAAAATCTAGCCAATATTCTACACACATTCCGCATTTCATACAAGTTTGTTTAGTGTAAATGGAAATCTTCATGCATCTTATCTCAGCACATCCAACCAACTCTTCCCTTGTCACTTAAACTACGATTAGGTCCAAAAGTGTGGCTTCCTTGGCCAAACTCTCCCCATCTTCATATGCGTCTTTGGATATGAAACATCCCATATGCTCCAAGAGCCACACATCCAAATTATCTTTGCCCGACTACTTTATCACTTGGCCATGCTCTTATGTCTACCTCTATATGCCTAGGAATAGTTAGGCTTCACCCTCAACCATATTGCTCAAGATAAGAGAAAAACCCATGTCCAAGTAATATCTTCATGTTACGATCTTCATTTCCACACAATCATACAAACCCAAGCAAGTTATCAACTTACCTCATATCATTGATTCACCTCTCTCCAACTCAACATGTGTGATGACTGTGGCCAACACAGTTACACTCTTCAAATGTTCCAAAGAATTTTCCAAAGTGCTCCAAGTAGAATGATTCACCTCAAAGAAATTCAATGCCTTAGGCACATTTGACCCAATACTCTTTCCAACCTCAACCAATGACCCGAACATATATCTGAGTCATGACACAATCATCCACAAGTCGCCAATGTGTGTCCTGTCTCATCCAATGTCCCATACAAAAGGTAAGAAAACACTACCCAAGTCACATGGTCTACATTCTTCCCATTCAGGTTAACTCTCAAAATTTTTTGGTCGACTTATTTACTAACTCCATACATCTACTAGAATCATCCAAACTATAGAATTGGCATCGCAATTGTCAAGTCATCCCATGACCCAACAAATATTTCTAAGGCACCAACTCACTAAGGTATCTTATCCATCCTCTCAAACTTGGCATATCCATCCCTCGCTACCTTCTTCACTGCAATGACCTATCCAATGAACCTCATCAAAGAGTTAGGCAACTTCCTCAAGCCACCTCCATCACTGCATCAAAATATTCCTAATTCCACCATTGGACTTGTCAAAGAAGGTCAGCAAAATCTTCCCGCACATTCACTCAAATCAAGGTGTCCCAAACTGCTACATGACTTCTTCGAATTTGCACCACTTGAACCACCCTCAAGTTTGTCAATTTTCCCTGAGGAAACATATTTCACTTGAACAACCAAGTCATATGACTTCTTCTTCAAAGAAATCACTGCAACACTTAGGAAATGAAAGACCTCAAAACAAGCCACACCTTTCCAAAAACATCATTGGTTGTAACCATGTTCTAAGTCTCTTGTCTTGCACCTTCGCTTGCCCAAGCCATCGACTCTCTGCATGAACTCCCCTCAGTCATCGTCTATAGCTACACAAAAATGTAACCACATTCATTCTGATATATATATATATATATATATATATATATATATATATATATATTGTGTTAACCAATGAAGATATGATGAATAGGAAATTAGAAGCGCGGCTCTAAAATAGATTGTTATTTTTCCTAGATTGGGTTTCCAAGGTAAAATATCTATATAATGTGTGTGTCTACCATTATATCTTTTATGTTTTTATTAAGAATCTATTTGCAGTAATTTATTGTGCAAGGTTAAAATATACATTCTCATCTTTGCACCTTGATTGTTTTTGCTTCAAATCACCATGCACACACTTTTTGAATGTTAATTCATATTGCTTCTAACTGATTTTCGTAACTCCGTGACTTGCTACCTCATATGAAGGTTGTGTTTAACACACTCATCCAACAAGACAACTTGACTCAAATGTTGTTCTCGATGATGCACAACACAAATATGTCATGATAGAAGTGTGCCCAACCAACTTCCTTGCTACGAAGATACTATAGGTCACATCAAGTTGTCCCTCTCACTCGAGTGCTTCCACTTCTTGCAACCTACAATTTCTCCCCTTTATGATCACTTCTACAATCACCCTCTATGACCACTTCTACAATCACTTATGTGGTTTGATATTAAACAAGTCTTTCATTCGTTAGCCTTTCCCAAGTTCTTGGTTCACACACCGAACTCTGCACTTGGTCTCATAAAGTTGGCAAAAAAGGTCTCGAAATTAGTTCTATAACAAATCAATCCAACCAAGTAAGTTCCAAGACTATCTCTGCGATCAAATCTATGAAAAGTCCTGCGATGATTTATGTGATCACCCACCCTGTCTGAGTACTTTGTTTCACCACAAAATTTTCTCTTGTTCTATACAATGTGTGCACCCAGATCAACTTCCACTACACTGTCAATCATAACCTTTGTCGTAAGTGTAGTGAAAATTCTCTGCAATGAACCATGTCACTCCATCAAACTATTCACCAAGTCTACGAACCTTCCCACTAAATTGTCTCCCCAACAAATTTCCTTCAAAGTTTTCTCTAGTTCCATGTATCATCATGATAGTGGTGAAGATATCATTAAACCTTCTTCAAAATTTATGACAAACAAGATTTGATACCATCTATCGTCGATATAGTGGTGAAGAGCTAACAACCCTTCTTCAAAATATGCAATGAAGAAGCTATAATATCATTTTTCATGTCCTCATAGTGCGCCTGCTCGACTCTTACAATCGTGCACCTCTTGAGAGTCTGAGACACCATGAAATTTAATACTTGGTCACTTGGCAACACCAAGGATAATTTTTCTGGTCTACGCCACTTCACCTAGAGCATACCCATACTATTTTCTACTCTACGGAGGAGTCAAACTCCTACTCTAGTGCAACTCTTGTATACTTAGATAATTTGTTAACAATATTAACACTTAGTCATGTAATCATACATCCATGAAATCAAGAGAGCACTTGTGAAATAAACAGGAGACACACAGATATAGTGCGAGTGACACAAGATGTGCCTAACACCCGACTAATTCTTATTATTATGAAACAGTTACTATATGAGTACCATCTACTTGGTTTACAACTTGAGCAGAGTCACACGACTCATATCACCTCACCAAGTCACTCGTACACAAATTTGTCGCACCAAGACTCCTCCATCCTAACAACTTTCACAAGACATGTGGAGCACCACAAATATGCATCCACCATAGACTCACCATCTCTTCTTTGTCAAAAGACTTAACACAGACCTATGATTTTGTCTCATATTTTCCTCACTCAGACCTGCAACAAGGATTTTCCCATAATCATCCCAAAATTTGGTTTCCCCAACTCTATCCACCGAATCACCTCAAGGCAGCACAATTCCTCCCATGTGGATCGACTTGGCTTCTTGAGGGATCTCACATATTTTTGTCCAATTCTAGCTCAAAATCGTAGAGATGATCTTGCACTACTTATTGTGCAAATATATCTTCATTGGTTATGCATCCTTGTTCTCTTATATGGACTAAAAATGTCACCATTGTGAACCGGCACATCCTTTAGGTGTATCGCACCCCTTCGTGAACCATCACATCCAAACTAATCGTCGCACCCCTTCGTGGACTCGGTCTCCCAAATGAACCTGTGCGTCTATTAATCGTCGCATCCCTTGGGATCAACATGCCCCAACCTTGGTGCGATCCTCATGCCGATGCTCTCCAACCTCTTTGGTGTACCCCTTCTCTTGGTTTCTCCCACCACATGGTTCGCTTCAAGCTTGGGAATGGCCCTTGGCGTGTCTTCATACCCAAGAAGCCCACTTTCCCAACTAGTGCGCCTCTTGGGTGTCAAAGCAACGCCAAGTTGCATTTTGTTTAGGACTTGGGAAAAGGTCTCCATGCCTTTCTATCCAAAAGCCTTACACCTGTCATATCTAACTCAATATAATTAAATTAAAGAGGGGATCCTTATTTTGATTGTAAATTTGGACATCTAACAAATATGAAGAAAGTCAACCATTCCATTGACTTTAATCTCAAATCAATTATTGAATTTGGAATAGCTTATCATATCTAAATCAACATAATCTAACTTAAAGAGGGGATCCTTATCGCGATTGTAGATTTGGGCATCCGACTAACATGAAAAAATTCAACCATTAACTTTACTCTCGAATCTACAATGGAATTAAACTCACAAATTTAAAAATATCAATAAATAAAACTAATAATTTAGGGAAAAATTAATTGATATAAATAAATAAAAGTAATCATTAAAAACAATCAATTGTAGTAGAGGAGTTTAAAACATGGGCAATTTAACATTAAAAAATAAATAAATATAGAATTATTTTATTTTAACTTGAATTTTATCACTTAGTAATGTGGTAACTGTTGACACTCGGAACTGAAAATGGGTTGCAGCAAATCAATCTCGAGGCAAACTTGAACCACTTTGGATTGGAAGCTGCCCCCTCCCAACCCGAGAGAGATCTCTCGAACAATGTCACGACATGATCTTCGATAAGCGTTGGTGGGCAGATTTATGGGTAAATGATGATCTTGGATTTTTAAAGTTTGGGGGTAAAACCAGGGAAATGGTCCATTGGGCATGGAGTCAAGTGAAAACCGAGGAAAGGAGATAATAGTGGTGATCATATAACTTGCAGAAAGTGAGGCAAAGTAAGTCTATCTTTCAACGATTTGATAATCATGATGCGGTAGCAGAAAAAGGAAAGGAAAGGCCGATGTAGCAGAGAATATATGTAGAATTATGGAAGTGTAGACTGGTCTTACACCCACTGATAATTGGTACAGAGGAAAAACAGTAAATAATTACAGAAAACCAAAATCCATTCGCTATAGTAGTGGTCGTACTAAATTATAACGAAGCACATCAGTTAGGAAGATGAAATGAAATGAAGATATAGGAAAACAAACTTGTACACAGTCGTGACAGAATAAGGAAGAAATAAACAATATTATAATGACAACACATCAACTGTGGGTAAGGAGCATATAAAATGAGTTCCAAACAAATTTAACACAGTTGAAATAAGGAAGAACATACTGAAAGAAATCGACCATGATGAATCTCATAGTCACAAGTAAAACATCTTCTATATTATTTCATTCTGGTTTACAAATTAACTCAGCAAAAGAACCCCCTCTTCACGAGAGGTTTATTCCCCAGCTCACCCCCATGCCTCCTCTACTGTTACATCAATCAGTCTTTTAAAAGAAAAATCTAAAACTCTTTGTGTTCCGGGAATATGAAACGGTTTGCCTTCACCGGACTGTGCGACTGTCGGATGCGCTGCCATTTCTTTAAACCGTTATTAATCATTTCCTAATTGGACAAGACTCAGCATTTACATGGCCCTTCAAGATTCTCCTTTTGAATACGTGGAGATCGCATTCCATATTTGTCATTCCCTATGTCATGAAAATTGTTTATTGGCAAGCCCTTGTGAATAATCTTCATTAAGCATCGCCACACAGGAGTTGCATGAGAACCACCAATAGCTGGGTGCAATCCACCAACTGTTGAATTATTGTCACATCCAAACAATACCACACAAGTGAACTCAGGTGTGAATCCAACAAACCACACATCTCTATACTCATCAGATGTTCTTGTTTTTCCTGCACAGGGCCTGCCTAATCTTACTGCATAACCTGTCCCTCGTTCAAAAACAACCTGTAACAACTGTCGTATTTCTGAAACAGCATGTTCATCAACAACGATATTTTCATTTCCATCATTTGACTCTACCTCCTCCAAGAGATGACCATCGCCAGTTTCTGCATGGATTTTGTCCAAATCGAACCACCTGGAGCTCACCAAACGCTCATCTACCCTTCTCTCGATCATCGTAAGAGGCACTTTAGCATGACCCACAAGCATGGCCTCCTTGTTGGTGCACTCCTCGATTATCAAAACCAATTGTTCTTCAAACGGTTTAGCTGGAATGAACATAAGATCTTTGTTCCACAATGCTGTGCTCGTTCTGCTGCTGGCGGACCTGGTTCTTAAGATCGGGAAACCCAATTGAACTTTGACTCTCAGATCGGGATATCGAACCTTTTCTGGAAACTGTAGATCTTGCACTTCGATTACATTTACTCTCAGATACCATAGCTTCGGCGATAAATAGACCTTGGATCGCGTATGAACAATACCGCCTGCGTCTGATTTCCAGGCCTCTGGAAATGCCTCGTCTACCTGAGTTCCAATCCAAACTGAGAACATTATGTCTCTTTTAACTCTACCGTCCCCTTCCAGTCTATACCACTGAGGTGCTAATGGACTGTCGGGAGGCATATGCATCGGAACCTCTGAGATATCAAAGCAAACATCATTGAGGAAATCATCTCTGCTTCCGGTGTCTTCATCCAACTTACATAAAAAATTACATCCATGGCAGCACCCAAGCAACCGGATCTCCTTGTTGGCATTTTTGGAATAGGTTTCCATAAATTAGACTTGGGAATGTATACGATGGATTCCCTGCAAAGACTGGCATTTCAGAGAGGTTCACTAAACACCTGTGCATTAAAACTAATTATGGAAATGGCATCTGTTATACTTAGCACTGTCTATGCTCAGACAGATGATGCGTTTTTGATCTTCACGTGGATTCTGTCTTCTGGAATTCTGCGACTGCTAGGTTCTCTAACTGCTCTTTGAACCGTCGCTAACCTAAGCCCCTCGTAACCAATGGTCCATCCTCCCACCTGTAAATAAATCGTACATTGTTTATCGAATGTAATGCACGAAAATATAATGCATAACCTTGTCTACATATTTTGCAAGAAGTGGTCGCAAGAATATCATGCTTTCTTGTAATTTTGGGTGGGAGCTCCACAAGGTCCATCGATGTAAAGCTTGGGAAGTCTGCATGGAGGGACTCCATTGTCAGTTACCAGTGTAGTGTCATCCTTCATGCGATCAGAATTCAAATCGCTTGCTTCGGCCAGCTTAGCAACTTCTAAATCAGCTAGATCAATCTCATTTGAGTCAACACTGATAATGGATGTGCTTATTAGTCTTGATTCCATATGAACATGGGTTGGCCGCACCTCAGAATCCAAGTGCACATGAGCAATGGCCTCAGACAATCTTACCAAGCTTCCAATTGCCTCACTGCAATTCTGTATGCAACTCGACTACCAGGTGCAGCATTGCCTCGCCGTAAGGATACATATGCATCAACCAAGACCTTTCTTGCTTTAGTACCTAGCTTTGGCTTAAGGGTCTTTGCATAAGCAATGTATCGCTGAATTTGAGCAGTAGTAAAAGATGGAGACAATGCCTCTTCATGCTTTTGGTGAACTCTAACAATATGATCTGCAATATGGTGATATGTCTGATCATTTGGCTCATCTATCATGACATAAACCAGGTCAAACCTGGAAAGAATCGCAAGAGGAAGTGCTACATTGTACTTTAGTGGCTTTGATTTATCATAACACCCACCAATAGGATTTACAATTGCTAATATAGAGGTACGGGCATTGAGAGTTGCTTGAATACCAACTTTTGTAATGCTTATTGTCTGTTGCTCCATAGCCTCATGAATTGCAACCTGATCTTTTATATCCATTTTATCAAATTCATCTATATAGCAAATTTTGTTGTTAGCCAGCATCAACGCTCCGGCCTCAATGCAGAATTCTCCAGTCTCTGGCTCCTTTACAATAGTTGTTGTTAAGCCTGCAGCAGAACTAGATTTTCTAGAGGTATACACAGACCTAGATAAAATGCTTGATGCATACTTTAAGAATTGTGACTTGGCACAACTTGGATCTCCAACGATGCACACATTAATGTCCCCTCTTAAATTGATTCCCTCGTGAGTCTGTTTATGTACTCCACCCAGAAGCATAAGCAACACTGCTCGCTTGACCTCTTGATGACCAAACACAGTTGGTGCAATACCAATTTATTAAAGAAATCCATGGTGCCTCTCATTCTTTGGATCTCATCTATTTCTTCCATCTGATTTTTTTATTTTTCGGTTGGCTGTGACGAGTCAGGACGATTGTTGTTTCCATTCCTTCGCCAAAACCTTGTTAATTGATCAGCTCCCAACTCCTTTGGGCTACAGGACAATCTGTTAATAGAGAAGGAGGTGCTTTCTGTACCTATTCCAACATCACCTTCTGCGTCTGTTACCTGTGGCGTCTGATTGATAATATATGTTACAACATAGGCTCCATCTAGGGATGGTACTTTCTCGTAAAGTGCCAAGAATAGTAGACCAGGTGCCTTCATCCATTGGGTGACCTTAACGTGAAAGTTGTAATTCTGAGTTCTCCCGCCAGTGAAATCACCTTCGAAAACTTTTAATGGAGTCGCCAGAGCATGTGAAACCAATATTTGCCTATGACCGACTGCTCAACCAGGCCTTAGGACTATGAAAATGTCGTTCTCCGAGGGATAGATATCAACTCCGAAATCCCCGGCAATGGTGCCAAAATGTTGAGACTCGGAACTGAAAATGGGTTGCAGCAAATCAATCCTGAGCTAACCTCGAACCACTTTGGATTGGAAGATGCCCCCTCCCAACCCGAGAGGGATCTCTCGAACAATGTCACAACATGATCTTCGGTAAGCGTGAAATGGTGGGCAGATTTATGGGTAAATGATGATCTTGGATTTTTAAAGTTTGGGGGTTAAACCAGGGAAATGGTCCATTAGGTATGGAGTCAAGTGAAAACCGAGGAAAGGAGATAATAGCGGTGATCATATAACTTGCAGAAAGTGAGGCAAAGTAAGTCTATCTTTCAGCGATTTGATAATCATGATGCGGTAGCAGAAAAATGAAAGGAAAGGCTGATGTAGCAGAGAATATATGTAGAATTCTGGAAGTGTAGACTGGTCTTACACCCGCTGATAGCTGGTACAGAAGAAAAAAAGTAAACAATTACAGAAAACCAAAATCCATTCGCTATAGTAGTGGTCGTACTAAATTATAATGAAGCACATCAGTTAGGAAGATGAAATGAAACGAAGATACAGGAAAACAAACTTGTACACAGTCGTGACAGAATAAGGAAGAAATAAACAATATGATAATGACAACACATCAACTATGGGTAAGGAGCATATAAAATGAGTTCCAAATAGATTTAACACAGCTGAAATAAGGAAGAACATACTGAAAGAAATCGACTGTGATGAATCTCACAGTCACAAGTAAAAAATCTTCTGTATTATTTCATTATGGTTTACAAATTAACTCAGCAAAAGAACCCCCTCTTCACGAGAAGTTTATTCCCCAGCTCACCCCGCGCCTCCTCTACTGTTACATCAATCTGTCTTTTAAAAGAAAAATCTAAAACTCTTTGTGTTCCGGGAATATGAAACGGTTTGCCTTCTCCGGACTGTGCGACTGTCGGATGCGCTGCCATTTCTTTAAACCGTTATTAATCATTTCCTAACTGGACAAGACTCAGCATTTGCGTGGCCCTTCAAAATTCTCCTTTTGAAAACATGGAGATCGCATTCCATATTTGTCATTCCCTATGTCATGAAAATTATTTATTGGCAGGCCCTTGTTAATAATCTTCATAAAGCGTCGCCACACAAGAGTTGCATGAGAACCACCAGTAGCTGGGTGCAATCCACCAACTATTGAATTATTGTCACATCCAAACCATACCATACAAGTGAACTCAGGTGTGAATCCAGCAAACCACACGTCTCTATACTCATCAGATGTTCCTGTTTTTCCTGCACAGGGCTTGCCTAATCTTACAGCGCGACCTGTCCCTCGTTCAACAACAGCCTGTAACAACTGTCGTATTTCTGAAACAGCATGTTCGTCGACAATGATATTTTCATTTCCATCATTTGAATCTACCTCCTCCAAGAGATGACCATCGCCAGTTTCTGCATGGCTTTTGTCTAAATCGAACCACCTGGAGCTCACCAAACGCTCATCTACCCATCTCTCGATCATCGTAAGAGGCACTTTAGCATGACCCACAAGCACGGGCTCCTTGTTGGTGCGCTTCTCGATTATCAAAACCAATTGTTCTTCAAACGGTTCAGCTGCAACGAACATATGATCTTCGTTCCACAATGGTGTGCTGGTTCTCCGGACCTGGTTATTAAGATCGGGAAACCCAATTGAACTCTGACTCTCAGATCGGGATATCGAACCTTTTCCGGCAACTGCAGATCCTTTGCTTTGATTACATTTACTCTCAGATACCACAGCTTCGGCGATAAATAGACCTTGGATCGCGTATGAGCAATACCGCCTGCGTCTGATTTCTAGGCCTCTGGAAATGCCTCGTCTGCCTGAGTTCCAATCCAGACCGCAAGCATTATGTCTCCTTTAACTCTCCCGTCCCATTCCAGTCTATACCACTGAGGCACCAACGGACTGTCGAGAGGCATACGCATCGGAACCTCCGAGAGATCAAAGCAAACACCGCGGAGGAAATCATCTCTGCTTCCGGTGTCTTCATCCAACTTACATAAAAAATTCCATCCACGGCAGCACCCAAGCAACCGGATCTCCTTGTTGGCATTTTTGGAATAGGTTTCCATAAATCAGACTCGGGAATGTATACGATGGCTTCCCTGCAAAGACTGGCATTTCGGAGAGGTTCACTAAACACCTGTGCGTTAAAACTAATTCTGGAAATGGCATCCGTTATACTTAGCACTGTCCATGCTCAGACAGATGGTGCGTTTCTGGTCTTCACGTGGATTCTGTCTTCTGGAATTCTGCGACTGCCAGGTGCTCTGACAGCTTTTTGAACCATCGCTAACCTAAGCCCCTCGTAACCAATGGTCCATCCTCCCACCTGTAAAGAAATCGTACATCGTTTATCGGATGTAATGCACGAAAATATAATGCATAACCTTGTCTGCATATTTTGCAAGAAGTGGTCACAAGAATATCATGCTGTGACGAGTCAGGACGATTGTTGTTGCCATTCCTTCGCCAAAACCTTGTTAATTGATCAGCTCCCAGCTCCTTTGGGCTACAGGACAATCTGTTAATAGAGAAGGAGGTGCTTTCTGTACCTATTCTAACCTCACCTTCTGCTTCTGTTACCTATGGCGTCTGATTGATAATATTTGTTACAACAGTAACAAAAAATCATGAATTTTCTATTTCCTTCTATTTAATTTTACACACATTATTAGTTTTTACATTAATGGTTTTAACCTTCTCATTATTAAATAGCATACAAATTATGTATTTATCACTTAATTTTACACACATAATTAGTTTTTACATTAATGGTTTTAACCTTGTCATTATTAAATAGTACAGAAATAATGTATTTATCAATAGTCTTGGAAATGTGGTTTGATCCAATGAAGAGAAAAAAGTGCATTAATTTCATGAAAGATAAAATTGATGAAGGTGGATTAATCCAATAAAAAATAAAATTTATGAAATTGCATATATCAAAAGTTAACATTACATAATTCTATTCTATTATAATAGAAGTACTCTAAAATGTTGAATCTAAAATAATTTTATTAATTTAAAATTATAATTTTTAAATTTGTCCATTTTTAACTTGCTTCATTAAATTACATTAATTTTTTTATTATTATATTTATAGTTTTGTGTATTGACATAAGATATTACAATCTCTAAATTGTAAAATACATCTATCTAATACTTATTATTTAAATGATATTAAAATAATAAATTTAAATTAAATTATTATTTTAAAATAATTATAAAATAAAATATAACTTTTGTATTGTGTAAGTGTTTATTTTTTTTATTATTGTTATTATTATATATAATATTAATAAGCAACCAAGCTTCATATGAAATTAGGGTCGGAAGAGTGTGAGACCTACCTCCCAAGCACCTTCCAATCATTTAGGCAAACCACCTCAACTTTTTAGAATTTGAATGACATGGAGGTGGGCATTGATCCACTGATGTATGCATAGGTCATGAGAGCATATTTAATATAATCTCATATCTCAATGTGACCCCATGGCTCACAAAAAAATCCTCATGAAAATTGACCCTTATTCAATGGTGAAAAACTCATCGTTTTATTTTTCACTGTTGGATCCAACCCCTTTGAACGCAAATAATTTTGATTTCATGAGCACACAAGTTCAACCATTAGAGCTGACCATTGTGAGAAACAATATATACAACTTCCATCTTTTTAAATTACTTTTCACCGTCATATATGTGTTATTACAAAAGTATCTACATCACAGAGTTGAGATCATGACATCTCTTTGATCAATTGCCTCTCTATAGCGTGTTTGTTTCTCCTATCTCAGTGTGTAGTCATGTTCTCTCCGCCTTCATCATTTTTAACAACTTCACTCACACTCTCCATCCCATCAACTTTGACAACCCGTAGTTGTGGTCTCGTAACCATGAGCGAATTTTCAGCGTGCACTTTTGTTTTTCATGTCTAATTGGTTCTGATTTAATTTTTTTTGATCATCGTGGTTAGTTAAAACTTTTTTTTAAAGGAAGGATTAACTTTACACGGATCTATAGATCTTTTGTTTACAGACAATTGTCCATTTCAATTGTGGTTTGCTAATTGTAATGTAGAGATTATTTTTACATGAGTGATTTACTTTGTTATTTAAGAGTTTGTTAGATATTGAAGACATCTTAAATCCTATTTAAGTGTATGTGATTGAGAGATTTTCTCAACAAATGGATTAAGTGAATAAGGTAATAAGTCTATCTTAAAAGGAAACTTAATGTCTTTATATGTGTCTGTGTTGATTGAATAAAAACATATAAAAAACAGGTTTTTTGTGTGAGCAGTGTCTTCTCTCCCATTTTCTAAATTCAAATTATTTCTTGAATGAATATTTTTAAATCTCAAATGCAACTTTGATTGGCACATCATTTTTAATAAACAATAACAAGGATTCAACAACGCAGTTATGTTGTTACCATCAACAAATGTGTTGAATGATTGCCAAAAACATTGTTTTAACATCATGAAATACTAGAATTTGTAGTGCTAGCCACCATCCTATGAAATGTTACTTGATTATTTTTGAGTAAATGATATGAATCACTATAAATCTATTCAATTCAGAATTTATCATGGGTCAAGAGGGATCAAATTCCTCTAAGTGTAAATCTTTCCTCAATTCTTTTTAATTTGAAAAAATATTTTACCTTGAGGAATTTGATCCTTCTTAAAGCATGATAGATTTGGAGTTAAAATGAGTCAATTAAAAAAAATTGGAATTAAAATGAGTTAATATATATATATATATAAGGACACACACACACATATATATAGCATTGACCCATTTTAACTCTCTCTCTCTCTCTCTCTCTCTCTCTCTCTCTGGACCAATAAGGAAGTATGTCAACCTTCCATACAGAACACACATCAAATTATGGTCAAGCGCAACAAGATAGAAGAAAAGCAAAAGTAATTCTATGTTTATTTTATGTTAGCGTCAGTCAGTCTTTTTGTAATAAAGCATCAGAATAAGAAATATGCCTAAGTCTATGTAATAATTAGTATGTCAATAAGTTTGTTGAAAGTTCTCTTGTGAATCTGTTAGCACAGAGAATCATAGAAGAAAAAGGCATCAGGGTGAAATCATGAAGGTGGGTTACACTTTTGCTTGTTTTATGACAAAAAAAACTGTATTTTCACAAGTTATTCAACTTCTGACATATAAAAGTATTTTTTTTATTTAGAATTTCACTTTACAGTAAAAACAAAACTTG
>ML818095.1:0-16794 GCA_009831015.1 Picea engelmannii
CAAAAAGGGAAGGAAGCAGTGAATAAATGGGAGGAAGAGATCAAGGAGGAGCGAAGTAGAAAGGAGTGGGGGGAGATTGCAAAGGAGGTAGATTGGATAAAATATTTGGGGGGCTACCCATCCTAGGGAGACCCTCTATTACAGAATAGTGGAGACAGCATGGGTCAACAAAATGTTGATAGGTAAGGTAAAGTATGATTTGGAGGAGGCACACAAGGATGACCACTGAGAGATTAAACCCATACTAGAATAAATTCATCGTCGAATCAATGGGTTAGAAACCATCGTCATGTTTTTAGTGGAGGTAGAGAAGAACCAAAAAAGTAAGCAAGAACGACTCGCTACTTAGTTCCATCTGTTCATGAGATACATCCACCATCTGAAAATAACACCTGTAGATGGCCAAGGAGGACCAACTCATATCCGAAGGACCAGAACAATCTCCCCAAAGGAGGACAACAAAGGCCAAGCAAGTGGGGTGATGGACCACTCCGAGGTGATTTAGCCCTTTTTAGTTTTTTGTATGTGTTTTATTTTGTCTATACTAGCAGTCAGGCCCAAGAAGTAGTGGGGTGTGTTGTAGGAAGTTTCAGTCTTTGGTAGTCTCTTCCAAATACAAGAAAATATTCCTAGGACTTAGTTGATTGGATAGTTAGCATTCTCTTTTTTTGGCTATGTTTCCCATACTTTAAAATGGAGGATTGGTCTGGTTTCTAGTTTTGGCAGACCAATTACCTCTAGGCATTGGACTAAGAACAAGCAGCAAGGGTCTCCTGGTTTGGTTTTCTTTTGGCGGACCAGGGTCCCCATTTTGTATCATATTTACTACAGTAATATAGTGTTCTACTCTAATTTACAAAAAAAAAAAAAAAAATATGGATACAATTGAGTTGCTTGTACCTCTTAATCTTGGGGATAAAATTGACATGGAACTGAGGTTGTTGAAACCAAGAAACTATCATTCTCAGGTTCTTATAAGAAAGAAGACAAACTAGTTTTTTTATAGAGGAAGTTGGGTTATCCTACTTCTACACACTAAGGGTAACATAGATCAACACTAAAGGAAATTGGTATTCTACATTTTTATTGAATTATCTTATCCTTACTTTTATTTCATTATGAAATTTTCATTCTATTATGAAGTAGTTGTGATAATATAGTAGTTTGTTTTCTATAGATTGTAGCATCTAGATTGGGTTAGTGTCATCACAAATTAGGTGAGAATTTATAAGGTTTTTAAAATTCCAATAAATGGATATTTTATAGCATCCTTTAGTGGTAACATGCATGATCAAATCATGTAGATGTATTACACAAATGCAATCAAATTGCAACTGTCTATAGGAAAATAGTGATCATGTCTCTAGGTGGGGAAATTGATATTGACCTAAAAACCTAGTAAAGAATGGTGATTATAGAAGGTAAAACCTTTGTGCCTAATTTTTGGATCGTTGTCCAAGCAACGTTAGGGAGGATTGTTATATACATTGGTTGGTTAAATTGTTTTTTATTGAGGATTGATGATATTTTTGAATATGTTAGTTGATGGTAGGATTGGGAATGATAGAATATAGTTAGATGAATTGTGGAATATTTGTAGATGTTATTTCATACCTATTTTATTTACTTTTACCTTTGAATGGAATAATTTTATAATGAAAATACATTGTGGGTGAATAATGGTAAGATTTGCATGTTAAATTTGGAATAGTTTCCATTATAAGATCTTAATTTTCTTGCATCTTAATTTTGTATTTTCGTACAAAATGTTTGACATAAGACATATATCAATGGATTCATGTTAATATATGTTTTTCAAGTTTTTAAATAAATAGGTGAATTAGATATAATTTCCTCTTATCATGTGATGAAACTTTGAAAATCCCAATGAGGTATGTTTATGATGTTTGCTCGTATGTTGTTTTAATTGTTCTCAGTTTAGTTTTGATATAAATAAATAAAATTGTATAATGTACCATCTTTGATTTTAGCTTGTTTCCTTGTTGGTTTTATTGACTTAGTTTTGAATATCATTACACATGCACACAAAATAGTGAGCCAACAAATCTAAGATTTCTTACTCATGATTATTAATATTCCAATTCTTTAGTTCAAAGACCAAATGAAAATGCATTCAGGTAAATAACAAGCTCTTTGGGGGAAAGAAAAAGAGATTTTTGTATTCATCAATGGAGAAAGAAATAAAAAAAATGGGAAATCCACATTGACAAGTATTGAAGATGGCCTCCAATGCTTTCTATATTTGGGAGGCTCTTGGTTCCTCAAATAGAACTCTCTCTTAGATTCTGGAGTGATTTTAGCAACATGTTGATGTAGGAAAATCCCCTTGTGGACAGGTGAATGTCCTCTTGGATTCTAGACCCCTATACCAAGACAAAAAACATGCTAACATTGGACACTAACATTCCTTTGAATCTAACTAACTAATCAGAAAGAGAAGGAGAAGGAAGAAAGTGTGATGCACCTTATTCCAATGTTTGTCCTCGTTGCTCCGACTTGAGCTTGATCTTCGAGCTCCTTAGCATTGTTTGACACCTGCAATGAAATGGATAGTGAGACAAAGAACTCATACTCTACTCTATAATATTGATCCAATAAAATCCATCTATAAGACAAACATATGTAAATAGACATAGGTTAGAAGGAAATAGGCCAAGCAATATATTAATATGAGAAATCAAGAAGATTACTTACAAACTATAGATGCAGTTGCAACAGCTTCCCCAAGTCCTCCTCGTATAACGCTTGCACATAGCTCCCAAAATCATAGGTTTGATATCCCAAATCTCCACTATCATGAGATCATAAGTTTGGTATCTCTAAACTCCTCTCTCCTTCCTTCTCCATGGAAATCCCTCATTATACAGGGTTTGGAGGATTAACCACCATGGAGAGGATCACTCATCAGATCCACTAAAAAGGGATCTGAAAGATATTTAGGGAGAAAATATCTCTTAAGGATTTTGGGGAGGAAATATCTCTCAAGGATTTTAAGGAGGAAATATTTCAACCATACACAAGATCCTCCACCTTCCCTAAGAAATAGGAAACCAAATGTGAGGTGGATTCTCACACTTAATTAATTTCTTTTTCATGAATGATAATAATAATTCATGTGCACTTGGTATTTTGGCCTTCATATAATATATACCTCCTCCACATTGACTAGGGATTGTGACATAGGTTATTCCACGGTTTCAAGGTGTATGAGACACTTATATGACACTTACGACACTTAGGGTGAGGTACATAGGTGTGCAAATTTCATGTGTAACAGAATGCCCCCTAAAGTGTGAGGTCAGAAGAGAGAATTATGGCTGAAACTCTTTACAAATATTTAATGCAAGGGTGCGGAGTTGGAGAAACTGGAAGAAGTTGCAAACAAACATCAAACAATATTAATATATGTTCCATCTCTGAGGTAGGAATACCTATGCTTAGAATATGAGATGACTCAAAGCATGGACACTGACCAATACACTGCAGATGCATGAAAATATTGACTAAGGATATGGACACCAAAGATACAATGTGGATCCATACCTTCATGACATGAATTGATCGTAGCCACAAGAAATACACAATGGATCTACGAGATGATAAAACATAGCCACAGAACAATACAATGTGGATCTATGTGACAGTCTATATATCAACATGCTCAAAATATGTCCTTTCGCATCCTAGGAAAAGCATATATTAGAATGAACTCTCAACCCAGGGTCTTCGTCCCAATCCCAATGTGGTACGAATCTACCCATGTGAATAAATATTTTGATGTTGAACATGGTAGAAAACACTTGAGCACCGGTCATTGAGGTAAACCATTAACAAGTGCGAGGGAAATCACCAATAATGTCAATGACTCCCAAGGTACCCTAGTACATTCTAGTTAATGTGAATAAATGAGTTGAGGTTGAGCATTTGTGGAATCATCCGATCAGAGGTCAATGATGTAAACCCACTATCGGAAGCGAGGAGGCTTTCCATTGAGGCATGCAGGTCCCAAGGTACTAATTGGTTTCTAAGTAAAATTCTCGGATGATGTGTTGAAGTTGACAAGAAAAGACTCATCGAAGGAGGACCTTGATGTATCCCCCATCATGGACACGAAACTGACATAGGAAAGTGATGTAATATGGTGAATCGAATGAGTATGGACTGACACAAGAAATGGAAACTGAAAATACTATAGATGGATGGTTTGAAGTGAAACTTCCCTTGAACATGATGAGGTACAACAACTAACTTGGCAGCATTGACTCGACAAGTACCAAAAATGTAATGTGATGAAAATAAGAGCACTCTTCGACTGGATGAAAAAGTATGGAGACACATGGAATTGGTATGACTCAAATACAAATGGATTACCCAACTGTAAGATGATATAGAAACATGTGCCATGTTCAAAGGCGACAAAAGATGCCATAAAGGAATCTCAAAAACTTGACCCACTTCCTTCAATTTCCCCCCCACCCAGATAGATGAGTACCGCTTTCTTTTTTAACGAGCTTGAGGAGGATAACAGATGCTCAGTATAACTCACCTTTGGTAAGCTCCTCTTCCTTTGTTTAACAAGATGGAATAAGTAAGGGTTTGTTCCCATATGGGCCCTTCAATGTGTGATTTTAACGAGTCAAGAGAAGGAAAACTCGGTGGTTTTTCATGTTTAGAGAGTCTGAAAAGAAATTAAAAATGACTCCAGGGTTGTCCTTTTTCGTAATTCAAGTCTCACAAAAAGAGATAAACTACCACTCGAAAGACGCCCTTTCAAACCTTTTAATGAGTGTGAAAGGAAGCAATATCACTCAAAAATATTTTCATGTTTAGAGATTCTGAAAAGAGCTTAAAGGAGACTCCAGGGGCTTCCTTTTTCATATAGCCTTTACGAGTCCGAAAAAGTGATAAAAGTATACTCAGTTACATTCTCATGTATTTACAAGCACGAGAAAGAACAAATACTAAACTTGGTAACTTATTCTCATGTATTTATGAGCACGAGAAAGAACAAAGACTAAGCTCGTTCCAGAAAAATTCTACCATGTTACGATGGGAATGACCTTCGAACGAGGATCACTCTTTGCAGTGTGTCTCTATGGAGGTAGTTTTCCCCCAACTTCTTTGGAAAAAGTGGGCGGTTTTGCTTCAGCATGATGTCCAGAGGTTAGATATTTGTCCCCCAAGCATCGATTCCTTCGGCTACTCTTCTTATTTCCTTGTTTAGGTTTCTGGTTACTAAGGGAAACATTTTCACTATGCGAAGGAAAAGAAGGTTCAAGTACTTGATGGATAGTGAGAATCGATTGTAACGGAGGGGAGTCCGGTTCATTTTTTAATGAGCTTGATAGAGACAATGAACTATGCTCATTGAGACCAGTTACTACCAATGGAAGAGAGGAATCGAAGGATTTCCATTCCTGAGTCGAAATCATGTTTAAGGTGGCAACCTGCACAGTGGGAGGAGAAGGAAAAGGAAAAACCCCCATGATCGAGGAATCCTTGAGAAGACCTACACCTACACTCTCAAAATTATTTTGTCCTAGAAAAGGGACATTATTTGTTGAAACATTATTGAGATCTGGAGTTGTATACTCAAGTTGGCCAACAGTGATAATATTTCCTTGATGGGGAAATCATAAGATACGAAACACCGAAGATGCGACGACAGTCATTGCATAGAACCAATTACGACCAAGTAACAAATTATAATATAGGGGTGCATAGACTACTTTGATATCAAACAGAGCATTCTTACCCTTCAAAGTCAAAGAGAAATATTTCAAGAGTCCGTGAGGTTGGAAACCATGTCCATCAAATGCTTTCACGGTAGTTAGGGACGAAATAAGGGCAGGAGAACCAAGGGATCTCCAACAAGGAAAAGACATGACACAAGTGGAGGCTCCCTCATCCAAAACAATACGTTGGATGGTGTGTCCACTAACAAGAACTTGAATTTGGAACGCTAAGTGATGGGAAATTCTCTCCTTAAAATAATCCAGATTAAATGTAATCAAGTTCAACTCCTCGGGATCCATGGCTCCAATGGTTGACAACATGGTTCTATGTTGATTTGGACAATGCTGTAGAACTTTGAGGGCTAACATAGCGCAAGGCACTTGCGCCGAATCTTCAATTATGTTGTAGTTTTGGTTAGTGCGGGCATTTGGATTAAATATTGTTTTTCGAATTACGCTCTTGAGCGGGCGCAACACTATGTCAGAAATTGGTTTCTCAATCTGAAGAGGATTGGAATATTGAGGAGGAGTAGATTTAGAAGGTTGTTCGACAGCCTTCCCATTAGTATTATCACCTGAAGGAGTGTCATAGGTATTTGCATGAGTTGTGACATTAACCGTCTTAAACATGTAAACCTCATAGGCACTTGTGGAAGAATCCCCATGGTGGGAATTCCCTGGATCGCCTCCTTGCGAAGGGACAGGGTTTTGTGCAACCGAGTGTTGTTGTTTAACCAGTTGAGAGGTACCCTTCATATATTTAGCGATGGCCTCACGATGAGGACAGTATTTCATGTAGTGGTATTCCTCACAAATCATAAAGGGAAATTTAGGTTTCCTTTGCAGTTGAGTATCAATAGACTTAGGATTATCCTGCTCGTTAGAAGATTTCTTGGATTTTCCCTTTTTATTCTTACCTCCTAGTTGTTGAGATGAAGAGTATTGTACTGCATTCACCTTAAAGGTTTGAGCAAGAACAGAAGTAGCTTTGGTGTTTGGAATGGAATTAGATTCCGGAGCAGGTCTTGATGGATCGTTTGATGGAAAAGGAGCATTAGGGATCAGATCGTAAAGTGTGCCAGACTAGGGGTAAACCAAATCCAAATAATGTGCACGGCTGATATCCTACTCCTTAGTAACTATGTTTCCCATAGCAACATCGCAGGCGATGGGAGGCAAGAGCAACTTTGTAAACCAATATGCGAGGAGTTTGTCTGGAATTGGTGCTTTAATCAACCGTCTTCGTCATCTCCACTCATGAATGTGATCAGAGATGTGGGTGGAAAAGGATTGTCGGAGAGAGTTTAAAATTTATGTATCGGTATCGTACTATATAGGCAACTGAAAATGTGTTAGGAAATCCATGGCAAGAGAGTTAAAGTCAACAAAAGAGTTACGTGGCATTTCAATGTACCATTTTGTTGTCACCCTGGTAAGTGTTCTCGGAAAAAGTCTAAGACGAATGGAATCATCCATCAAAGAGTTGGAAGAACACCATAAATGGAAAGTCATAACATGACTGTTAGGGTATTCCCTAGGTTTTCCATCAAATTTTGGAATGTCGGATGGTAACTTGGCAGGGATGGTGGGCCAAAATGGGGCATGAAGGATGGGATCGTTTGTTAAATACGACAGGTCTGGAAGATATAACATAGCCAAGAACGGTAGTTTTCGATTAGGTTGTTGATAATAGTGATAACTATATTGCGTAGGAACACCAGTAGGACTATATCCAGGTTGTGGCAAGGTAACAAAACTAGATGGTCCTCCCATATAAGGTGGTTGTCTTGTTTGTCCTCCCATGTACTGTGATTGAAAAGGTGGACCTCCTACATATTGTGGTTGACTTGTTGGTCCCCCTATGTATGGTGGTGGAAGGGATTGTTGCATTTGAATCGTGGAGTTTATGGATTGATAGGGCATAGTTTCTTGCGGAGGAATGCTCGTCCGATTGGGTTGAGTCCACAAAGGATTCACAACTCCTGGATATGCATGCCCAGGATACATACCAATGGTAGTAGGGATAGAAGGACTTGCAGGATTGGTTTTCCCCCATGTCGGTTGATGTTGAAACCATGTAGGTTTCCCCCCAGTAAAAAGTTACCCTGCAGTTGAAGGTTTCCCCCCAGCTGAAGGTTGGCCTCCCATTGAAGATTAACCTCCAATGTAGGGAGTACTAATCTGTGATGTGTGAGATGGAGGTTGATTATATTGTGTAACCATGGTTGTCTGAAGGACTTTATTGTTGTCCCTTTGACCTATGGGATGACCAAGTAAAGAAATTGGCATGTGCATGTGTGGAAAAAATGAAGAAGGAATATTACCTGACTCTGGTGCAGGAGGAAATGAAGGTGCAAGTGGTTGATTCAGGGACACCTGGGTCATTGATGTTTCTGGTGAAAAATAATCACCAACAATATCAATTACGAGAGTTGTGGAAAGAGATTAATTCCCAAGTCCTTCAAAAATCGGTAGGTTCATGCTAAAAGATGATGTAATGGTTGAACTGGGTGGTAAGAGATAAGAAGAATAAGAATCAACCTATCTTGTGGATGGTGGATCAAATATTGGTTGGCCAAGTGGATCAATAAATGGAGGATTCACAAAAGATGCCAAGCTTTCTACGAAGGTTGGGACAGGTTCTTCAATATTATGGCCACTTCCAGGAGCGATGCTCCCAGTTTTAGAAGTGTGATGTACAATCATTGCTTTGTAAGAAAGATTATGTTTTGGTTCCTGATTTTCAAGTTCCATACCTTGTATACTGTGAAATTTTTGATCCTAAGGCCAACTATGCAAAACAAAGAAACACACTCCTTTGAAAACTAAAAGCAATTAACCAAGAAATAATAGATTGTAAGGATATTTCGAATACGAGATATCAAGCCGCCATCGAAGAAGTGATAAGCAGTCACCCTGGCCTCCACGTAACAACCCTTCTCGGTGAAAGCAACCCTCGCTTTCACGAGATCACCCTCCAAGGGTACTGAGAGTATGATACAACGTCTTCCCTAGGTATCGTCGGAATCCCCCCAAAGTCACCTCTGTAGATACCTAGGAAAGGCCACTAATGCTACCAACTCGCAGTTAGCCTCTGGGGTGGTACAGTCGACAATCAGGACCAAATGTATGGGCAAGATATCAAAGTCTGAAGTGCTTCAAGAGAATTGAAGACAAGTGGACCGATAGGACTCCAGAGGACCCCGAACGGATTCAGAGTTCATGAAGCACTAATATCCCCTAAATGAAACCAGTGGTTTCTCAAAAATATCCCCTAATATACGATCTTTCCTCTATGATTGGTTAATCTTTGGAGAGGTAATATTTGCTTCTCTTCCGCATGCGACCTTCTGTTTATCCCCTGTGTGAGAGGGGGTTCCCGGCTATGCTTATATGAAAATTCGATTTAAATGCTCTTTAATGTTCTAGAGTCTCTTTAGTAGTCTTAGACAATTTACTCACTTCACCTAGTCCAAAGACTCTAATCCTAAGCTATCGTTGGTGTGCTAAAAAAATAATATTCAAATTGATTTTATTAGCGCGTGGTTGATTTTAATGGCTTTTAACTCAAAGGGTTCACGAAGATGAAACATATGATGTGTAAGAGACTCAACTCCAAAATAATGAAAAATAATGATATGCGGTTCTTTATTTCGATGAATTCTATGTACGGGAAGGAGAAGAGTTATATTCTTCTTAATCACAAGAAAACACTCAAAACAATGCAACTTACAATTTTGAGATCAAGGCGATGCGAAACTATCAAGAAAACGTTTCCAAAAACTGAAAATGCTTATGCAAAGGTAGCTTTTTTTCCAATCATAAACCAAAGCAAACTTCCTAATGAATGTAAAATTTCTTCATTTGATTAACTATGCGAGGAGATATCCAATATTTTTTCTTTTGTACTTTCAGATGAAAGAGATCTAAGTTGGAGACAAAGAACTACGAAGAAAAAGCAGTCAAACAAAGTGCACTCAAAGTGGTGAGGTCTGAAAGAAAACAAGTAGAAACTTGTTCTAACAAGAAATCAATCAAGGATTCAACAATTGAAAAACATTCAAGGACTATAAGAAAATGCAGAGAAGAATCCAAGAAAAGACAGGGAGAAAGAGAAAATACTCAAATTGTCCTGACAAAACAAGTAGCTAGAAAGGGAAATTTCACATTTATGAAAACGTTTCAAGCTCAAATCAAGATGATAGGGAGTGATAAGTACCAAATCTCAACCTAAATAACTTCACAAACCAACATACAGAGTCTGGGTTAGGACTTCTACAAAGAAGACTGAAAAAATCTAAGCAGAAGAAGGCAAAAATCCTCTAAGAAAGATACTAGCGCTCCCTATATCAAGGGAAAAGAGTGCTAAAATGCTCTGTAAATCACTGTAGGGGGGATATGATTAGATATCAGCGCTCTGGTATGCACTCCAGGGGAGCGCTACCCTTCCCAGAAATTGAAAACAGAGCCAAAAAATAAAAAAAACTCACCCGAAATTCATAGAAATTAGTGAAATTGCTAGTGAAGATGGGAGAAAGGTAACTGATCATGAACAAATAGTAAAAATGATATAAAAGGTGGGAAAATTGCAGGTGAAATCCAAGGAAATAAGAATCAATGTCGATCCCAGTGGATTTGCCAATTTTTGTTGTAGGAAAACCCCCCTGCGGATAGGTGAATCTCCTCTTGGATTCTAGACTTTTATACCAAGACATAAAACATGCTAACATTGGACACTAACATTCCTTTGAATCTAAATAACTAGTCATAAAGAGAAGGATAAGGAAGAAAGTGTGATGCACCTTATTTTTATGTTTGTCCTCGCTACTACAACTTGAGACTGATCTCCGAGCTCCTTAGCACTGTTTGACACCTGCAATGCAATGGATAGCAAGACAAAGAACTCCTACTCTACTCTATAATATTAGTCCAATCAACTCCATCTATAATACAAACATATGTAAAGAGACATATCTTAGAAGGAAATAGGCCAAGTAACATATTAATATGAGAACTCAAGAAGATTACTTACATATTGTAGATGCAGTTGCAACAACTTCCCCAAGTCCTCCTCGTCCAACCCTTGCAAAAAGCTCCCAAAATCATAGGTTTGATATCCCAAATCTCCACTATCATGAGATCATAATTTTGGTATCTCTAAACTCCTCTCTCCTTCCTTCTCCATGGAAATCCCTCATTATATAGGATTTGGAGGCTTAACCACCATGGAGAGGATCACTCATCAGATCCACTAAAAAGGGATCTGAAAGATATTTAGGGAAAAAATATCTCTTAAGGATTTTGGGGAGGAAATATCTCTCAAGGATTTTAAGAAGGAAATATTTCAACCATCCATAAGATCCTCCACCTTCCCTAAAAAATAGGAAACCAAATGTGAGGTGGATTCTCACACTTAATTAATTTCTTTTTCATGAATATTAATAATAATTCATGTGCACTTGATATTTTTTCCTTCATGTAATATATCCCTCCTCCACATTGACTATGGATTGTGACATAGGTTATTCAATGGTGTCAAGGTGTATGAGACACTTATATGACACTTACGACACTTAGGGCGAGGTACCTAGGTGTGCAAATTTCATGTGTAACACATGTCCCCTGTGAAATGGTCATATGAGGGGAAATTTAGGTATTATAACATAAAGAAAGATCAATAATATTATTGGACCATAAGGGCATTCTAATCCTTGGAGCAATTTTTGCATCATAAGCTTAACATGCTTGAGCTTGTTGAAATAGAGGATGGAGGCCTTTATTTATAAACTTTATTGGAGCCAAAACTAAGCTTGAATGAAGAACCACTTCAATATGAATGTAACAAATCCAAGTATGGACAAGGATTCTTTAACTAAAGAGGTTGTTTGAATGGAATGAGCACCAATTTAACAAAAATATTGTTGAAGTGACAATCTCGTTGAATGGGCCATCAATGTTTCCAAAATCATGTTGCAATAGTGGACAAAATATTTTTGAAGGAATAAAAAATGAACTTAGCACTTCATAAAGGGATAAGAACACAAGTATTTTGTAATCAACTTGATGTTTGAATTATGGATTTCATGTATAATTGACCCTTCCTCCAATGTTTTGAGCTCATAAGATGTGTTTTGGGTGTTTTCTGATGTGTTCAATAAAAATGATCTTAAATGTCACAATCAAAAGAAAGTGGCCAAATAACACTTCAAATTTATTCAATGTCACATTAAAGAGAAATCTAGGGAAATTAAGTGTAAACAGATTTTTCTCAAGCCATGAGGTAGGAGAATCACAAGCTTATTACGAGGAATAAAATAGGAGTCAAATAATCAAGTAGAGGCTCTTGTAATATGCTAGGGAATTCAACTTCTAAATAATTTTTCTCTCTATGGAAACAAGAATCGATGACTTAGACATAATTATGTAAATTATTATAAATAAAACAAGGGAAAATATTTTAGACTTCATAAACTAATACAAAGAATCAAACTTCAAATTTTTTGTTTTTCCAATATAATTATCTCCCATGTAAAAAGAAAGTACAACTATAAAGTAGATTGATGAAAAAACATAGAAGCCTACTTACCTAAATCAGATATCAAAATAAAGAAAGTTTAGGACTCAATGAGGTCAAGATAGTAGAAATTCCATGAAGTGAAAGACAACAAAAAATTTAGTGCCTTCCCAAAGGCCTAGTCTTTTCAAAAAAAAGGATAATAATGGTAGAAAGTGAAAAAATTAAATTGAATTGGCCATACAATCCAAATATAGGTACCACCTTTAACACATGTCCCCACTTGTTGATTGGTGTCTTGTCACCTAACAACTACAACATGATTGGACATTATGGAAACATACCCTCAAACAATTCCACTCCCTTCCATCAAATGGTCCCTCCCATATCTCCACCTACTTACCTCCCACACATCCTATTCTACCATTCTCGTTCCCACATAATCATTCTTAGATTTTTATCAACAAAACCCACTCTACAATTCATTCACCTGTCATCACAAAACACTAGGCAACATATGACCCCACCACATTAAAACCATGGATTATGAATATAGACTTGTTATTAATAAAATGTATTATCCTTTCATAATGGCATGTTGGATTTCCATTTCAATGCCATCCAACTAAATAAAAAATAGAGTAATACAAGCAAACTCTTTCTACCAATGTGGAAGAATTTAGTGAAAATGTTTCTAATGTTTTTATGGTAGAGAAAGGAGATAGGATGGATGAAATCAAAATCACATCCAATACTATTAATACACTCTTCACTAAACAATACTATAAGTTCAAGCATTAACATCTAAAACCATAGCAAAGGAAGAGGAGCACATTTGAAACATTTATACTCTCACTGCTCAACTAAATGATTTTTGAGACATCTTAAGTCTATAAGAGGATGAAGAAGATTATGAAATGAATGATGAGGAAGAGTTAGATGAATAACCAGAAATAGAATATGTCTTAGGAGAATATGAGGCAATATGCCCACACTAATAGAAGAAGGTGATGGAGCTTGTAGAGAAGGACCAAGATAACCATGAAGCAAATCAAGAATAAATGGGCAACATCATATAATTTTTGTTCTTTCTAAAAATACGTGTATTTTGTATTTGGTTAGGTGGATAATTTGTTGAAATATATACTTGCAAGTATGTTTATGTTAAATCAATGGATAGTAAAACACTCAAAAACTATGTAAACATTTTGAAACACTAAATTAATGCCCAAAGTTTTATATTTTATGTTTATGTAATACCTCCCACAGGTAGGTAAAATTGAGGCATTTTCAAAAATATCAATAAAAAGTAATTGTTATTATAAAATATATATATATTGATAAAAAAAATTACCTAGTTTGATGGAGCATTAATATGTGCTAATCTATATTTGAATTTTGTTTTTAATAGTTCAGAAAGTTGAAATGGAAATGACACTTTTTCTTATCTACTTGAGTATAAGAAGGAGCTCCATGCATGTTGAGAAAGGAGACCATTTCAAAAACTCTTGTTTGTTTTGCCTAGTCCCGTAAATATGATTAATTTTGGAATCACGATAGGAGAATTATCTAAGAGTGTTGAGAGAGGTGTCGTAGTTGGCCTCCTCTACCCATCCCTTCAACTGACAAGTTATTACCCAATTATTAATCATTATTTATATAAGAGAAAAAACTCATAATACAAAATAGGGAAATGATGGGTGGGAAACAAACAGACTAAGGCATGATTGATTATAGATGGATGGGGGCACCTACCAAGGATAAGGATGACTCCTCACTTGGATTGAGTGTGATGTTTTCTACTGCATAGTTGTTATTTTTCTATTTAGTCTAATTGGCCTTATTTTATGTCTATGAGAATTGATAATGATCACCACATGAAATATTGTGTTTGGTAGTTTTGTTAAATACATTATTAGCTTCTTAGAAGTCGTTTTGACATTATGACTTATAGTTTATTAATGTAATGTACATTTTGGTATGAATTTTCCCTATTAATAATTAAAGAAAATATTAATTTTCTTTAATTATTAATATAATATGTATAGGAAAATTCATACCAAAATGTACATTACATTCACAAATTATCAGTCATAATGTCAAAACTTCTTCTAAGAATGGAGTAATGTGAATGATTTTGAGACAATTTTGTTTTCCAACTTATAAAGACATATTGTCTTGAAGAAGTCAGGAAGGTAATTGTATTAAAAGTTTGATGAGTTCACACCGAAACAAAGTTTTCAAGAATATATTTATAAATCATTAGATATTTATAAATCATTACATCTCTTTTAAGTTGTGTGAGTGATATGTGATAATTAATTTCTTATATGATAGTGACATCTAATTAATAATTCATTTACAAGAATATTTGGGTTATTGAATTGCATATTTTATGAGCAAACCAAATTTATAATAATAAGCAATTGTGAAGAAAATCTTTATATATAATGAATAATTTTTACACTATAATTGTCTTTATGAATAATTACTAAGTTTTTTAAAATACATTGATGTAATTTGTGTAGAAAATGTTGATAGTAGAAGATCAACTGTTATCCATGGTGTGATGTATCAATTAGAATAATTGAAAGAAATTGATTATGGCATTGTTAAACTTTGAAGTTAAGTTGAAGTTAAATACATGGATGTGATACAAACATGCAAGGAGGTGTTTGGGATTCAACAATTAAACAATAATTTAAAATTATAGTTTGAAGTTTAACAAAATTATATTAAAATAAATTATCACTGTAGTGATATCCAAAATGAATTTCAATTAGTATATAAGGTTAAATACATATACATTTCAATAATGAAAAATAAAAATATAGAAATTAATAAAAAATAAATGTATAAAAAGTTATTAATGATTAATTACAATTTTAAATAAATGATAAATAAAAATCTCTATAAAACCTTATGATTTTTCAAAAAAAAATTAAGTGCTTAATCATTATCAATATATTTGATTAATTAAAAAGAAGCATTGGAAGTGACCATCAAGTTGGAGGATTGTAAGGTGTGGCATCTACATCACTCAATCTTACAGAGTTATAAGTTAGGGAAATAAAAATCTCTATAAAACTTTATGATTTTCCAAAAAAAAATTAAGTGCTTAATCATTATCAATATATTTGATTAATTAAAAAGAAGCATTGGAAGTGACCATCAAGTTGGAGGATTGTAAGGTGTGGCATCTACATCACTCAATCTTACAGAGTTATAAGTTAGGGAAATAAAAATCTCTATAAAACTTTATGATTTTCCAAAAAAAAATTAAGTGCTTAATCATTATCAATATATTTGATTAATTAAAAAGAAACATTGGAAGTGACCATCAAGTTGGAGGATTGTAAGTTGTGGCATCTACATCACTCAATCTTACAGAGTTATAAGTTAGGGAAGGAGGCATTGGTCTGTAAAACCAATAATGAGAATGTAATAATGATTAGGAAAATGCACCTAAATCTAAGTGGATCCATATTTGGACCCTACAAACTACTATAGTGTGATATTAAAATGTTAGATTACATTGTAGAGTACATAATAATAGTGATATTAAAATGTTAGATTACATTGTAGAGTACATAATAAGTTTGCAAGTGTAAGATTTGTTGAATTCAATATGCAAAAAGATTTATTGTATTATTTTTTTTTTTGATACATTTACAAAATAATGAGAATTTGACTTTTGTCTTGCTATCATATTGTATTTATGAATCATATTGTATTTATGAATATGTGGTGTTAAATTGCTGTTCAATTTTTTTATATTATTATATTGGATATATAAATTTATTTTTATATAAAATTTTAATATTAATTTAAATTTAATTTAATTAATATTAAAACATATTAATATTATATTATAATTAAATTTTTAATATAAAAAATGGATATCAAAATTATAATAATCTATACTAATTATTAATATTATTTTCAACTTAGTAGAAAAAAAAATATATATATATATATATATATATATATTACTTTTTACATAAAACTAAATCCAAATAAAAGCATGGAATCAAAATGTGTGAACCCCCCTGTTACCTTTGTTGGATCTTATTATTACCAAGATCTTATCATAATCCTTGTGAAATTGATGGGGTCCCATCTTCTTACTTAAATTGGCTTTAGAGGGAAATGAGTATAAAAATATGCCTGACATACAACCTTTATAAGTATAAGGTTATAATAAGAAAAGTACACCATGGCATTGTCTTTTAGTGGTATGTGATATATGCCACATACCTAATTCATGAACCACTTGAATGTGGTACATGATAGTTTCATGAAGTGCTGTTCATGATGTAACACCTTAAATTTAAAAGAATATTTTCTCCAATAATGATTCACCACATTTAACAAACGTGCATGATTCAGACCTAAAGTATACATGTACTTCAACAACTTTATCACGTTTTCTCTTTATTTATTGTTTTTAAATATTAATATAGTTCGTATTTTCAATATTATCTTTTATTTGATATTATATATTATGATTATGTTTAAATATAA
>ML818095.1:34346-61624 GCA_009831015.1 Picea engelmannii
GGTTGAGACAAGTAGTTGATGAGTTGGCACATACATGAGGTGTATAGTTGATGATGTTGGTACATATTGATGAGTCATTGTTGATGAGTGGTTGACACATGATTGGTATATACTTGGTACATGGTTTGATGCACTTGTTTATGATACAGGTTGATTACTGGTTATTTGGCACAGGTTGGTGCATGGTTGATGCTCTTGTTTATGGTACAGATTGATATTTGTTGAGGATTGTTTCCTCATCTCAGTTGGTGCTGAGAATGCAAGATGAGTCTTGCATATAGAGCTGGTGCTCTTGTAGATTTTCACTCTATTCAGTTGTTGCTAATAAACCCCAAGGATTGTAGTTCGTAATAAAAAGAAAATTGTACATACATCTTGTGTTCTTTGTGTTCATTGTGGTGATGACTTGTTGATGATATATTGCTAATATATGTTGCTGATATGTGCTCACATATAACTGGTTATAAATGACAACAATGGGTAATGAATAAATGTTGAATGCTAATTGATCAGTTTTTGTGCAAGAGGGAAGTTTTGGGAAAAAGAGCCCCACACTCATTCACCCCCCCTCTAAGTGTGGTAGGTGTGTCCAACAGATACACTGGGTCGAATGTAGCCTTTGTCCATCATCTCCTTTAGTTGTAACTTGAGCTCAACCAACTTTGGCATTCTCATTCTGTATGGTGTTCTAGATGCTGGTACCGCTCCCAGTGTAAGTTCTATCATGAAGTCAATATCCCTCCTTGGAGGTAGACCTGGTACTTCTTCTGGGAACACGTCCTTGTATTCTCTTAATATGGGGTGGTCCTCTAGGTTTGGTTTGTCATTCTCAATAGATTCCAGTACCTATATGGCATATAAGGAACACCCCTTTTTGCAATAATTATTCATTTGAAGGGATGATATTTGTCTCACTAAGACATGCTTCTGAATCCCTTGGAGGGTCGTTTTTCTCCCTCCTTCATTTACACATAAGAAAGTTTTATGATAACAGTCCAATTTAGTTTTATAAGAAGCCAACCAATACATACCAATCAACAAGTCATAATATCCTAGGGGAAGTATGTTAAAGGTCGCTTGGGTGGGCAATCCACCCATGATGAATTGACAGGATGGTATGACTTCTGCCACTTTTCTTTTGGTCCCAGTGGATAATTTCACTAACCATGGTTTAATATGTCTAATTGGTTGCAGTTTACACTTATCAACAGTCCGAGGGGCCACATAACTCAAACTAGAACCTATGTCAATTAAAATAGAAACTAGATGGTTGACGATCATACCTTCTAGCTCCACTACTGAAGCTTGGTGGTCAGCTTGATTATTGTCCAAGGCCGCATAGATTCGTGGCATGCTCCTAGCCACAACATTGATGGTGGTTACTTCTTGGATGTTGTAGATTGTCTTATTGTTCTGTTGTCTATGTGAGAAGTCCCTCAATTTATGATCCTTTCCACAACCCCAACATTTTAAGGGTTCCTTCTTTAGGTTATCAGTCTTTCCTGGCGCTGTCTTAAAAGTTTTATTTCCACTTTGAGAGGGGAAATTTTGTTGATATACACTTCTAGTAGGAAGGCTCCTTCTAGAATATTTTCTATAGTTCTTGAACCTTGAGGATTTAAACCCCTTCTTATGGAACCCCGAACTACTCCTCTTCTTCGAGTCCTCGTGAGATCTTGTCTTATTCCCAAACTGTTCATACCAATACTTCTCCTTTAGGATAGTTTATTCTAAGGTCTTTGGTTCATCGAACTCAATTTTGTCCCGGTAGGTTTGAAGTAACCCACTAATGAACCGCTTCATTTTTACCTTTTCCTCTTTTATGTAGGGTACATATCTTAGTAATTCAAGGAATTTATTGACAAATTAATCTATGGTGAGCTACCCCAACCAGAGTTCATAAAATTCCTTAGTCTTCCCATCCATGTATTTCTCTGATAGATACTACTTCCTGAAGTATCTCTTGAACTGTTTCCATGACAAGTCCTTCTCATGGACTCCTTTCACATTTCTAAGGTCTTCCCACCATATGGAAGCCTTTCCATTTAGGTTGAAGATGGCTATTTGAGCTTTCAAGTTTTTAGAGTAGTCATGGATTCTGAAATACTTCTTTAAACTAGGTAGCCAAGATTCCACCTCTTCTCCCTTCTTAATCTCTCCGTCGAAAGAGGGTGGTTTGGATTTCTTGAACTCTTCAGGACCACGGGTTTTGGAATGCTTATGTTTCTTTCCTTTCCTCTGAGAATGCGAGATGACCCTACTACTAGAAGATCCTTCAGAGTTGTCAACTTCCTTTCCAGAGGACTCTCCTGATGAGTGTCCCCTACCTCCAGGTTGGACCTTCTTCGCGATACTTCTCCTAGTGGGGTCACTTATGGAGTCATGTTTTCGGGTCTCGGGTGGACTCTGACTTCTCTTCTTGTGTCGTTGGTCTGCATGACTGGTTGCGAGTTCATGATACGGTTTTCTCTGTATGTCGGATAGCTTTGTAGCAAGACTAAATTAATTTCTATTTGTTTCTCTTGCTCCTTTATCAATCTCTCATTGTCAGCCTTGAAACTCTGTAACTCAGCCCTAAGGCTCCTTACAGTTTCAGCCAGATCTGGAGGGGTTTCCACCGCCCTCCTTTCATTATATTCTTCATCTCTATTGTGGGAGCCATCCCCCACTTCATGACACGTCACCATCCTTTAGTCTTGGAGTTTTCCCATGATTCACTGACTCCTTGAGTGTTGCCAAAAATACTTATTGTTGGCTAATAATATATTAGTTTATGAACGATACATGGCTCAATGTCTTAAATTCATACACACAATATAAAATTTCATTCTTTTCTTTACTAACATTTTTAAATCAAACATTTTAAGAAAGAGGTAAGGTAGAGTGTCGTTCTTTTAAAATTACTCCAAATAGATTTTTTAAGTGACTCGTCAGTGAGCCCAAGCAGGTCAAGTGTTGTAACCATGATCTAATACCAATTTTAAACACACCCACGACAGGGAAAAGAAAAAATAATAATAAAAACAATATTTTGTCTTCCTTATAAGAGAAAATCCTCTTTCTCTCTACGAGTTCTTATTTGGAGAGTCCAGGACTCAACCTGAACCTTCAGTCAAGATTCTTTGAGTCTAATTCAAAGGAGACTTTGACACCATGTTAGTCTCACCTCAAAATCAAACATAGGCCCCTTTGAACCTCTGTTGTAGGTCTTATGATACCCATGACCTTCCTCTTCGCACTTCGACGAAGTCTCGGAGTTGGCATTAGCCCCTTTTCTCTTGGCATCTCCTCGGATGTGAACTTGGTGATGACCACGCGATGGTGGGTGCGACCACGAGTGGTTTGGGGTTAAACTAATTTTGGGCCCACAATCCTCCTCAAGTCTCCATGTGTCCTCCTGAAAAAACTGTGGTTTTAATTGTAGCCCTCCCTTGATATTTTAAACTTCGCGCAACTCTTGTCCCTGCAATTCTATGGGATCGTTGATCTTGCAATCTTGACGATAATTTCTGAATCGATGGTTCAGATATGCCCCTCTCAAATATATGGACCATATATATCCCTCCTAGATCAACAACTGTGATCTCTTCACAATTCCGGACTCCAAGGTTTTGAAATATCAAACCCTTCTTCCTCTGTACTTCAAAATTTTAGAGCTAACGATCTGCAGACACCTGTCCTGCTCGATCAATGGTCTTACTTCCACTTTGGGTGTTTTACCATTTAACCAAAATCAACGTTCCTCCAACCCTCTTCTTGATCGACGGTCAAGATCTCCTTCGAGATTTCGGACTTCTGAGATCTCAAGTCTCAAGCCTTATCCCCAATGAATTTTATCCAAAGGCCACAATCCTGTGACATGTGTCCTCTTGATCTGATGATCAAGGATTACTTCGGGTCCTCACTCGGAGCCCATAGAGTTGCACCACATGTGCCTCGAATCTGACGGCTATGAATCACTTCAGGACTTCACTTGGAGTTCACGGATTTACGCCACGCGTCCTCCAAATCCAACGATTATGGATCACTTTGGGACTTCAAGCCTTTAGGGTTTGGAAATCTCAATTCTCAAACTGAGAACCCCACTACATTTCTCCTTGAGCCCTTTATTTTTTGACAAGTGTCCCCATGCCAATTGACGGTTGTGATCAAGTCGCAATTTCTCATTTCGCAACTTTGGAGGTTGGTTCACCTCTGTTCTCCCGATTCCTGATTTCCCAATATTTGCGAGCGTTAGATCGACGAGTCACAACTCCCCATGATCTAACGGGTCAGATCAAATCACAATTTCTCATTTCGCAAATTCTCACAACTCCACCCTTTGACTTTCCTGAGTCGCGAGTCAATGAAATGATGATCTCTCGCCACGTTTCCTCCTGGATGGATGGTTCTGATGATTTTGGGACTTTGGAACCCCATTCCTCTCATGTACCCTTAAGGCTTATCATTAGTGCACTTTACCTTGATTGGGCGGCCACTATTCTTTTACCCTTAGACCGAACGGATGAGATCTGCTCTCCTCTGTGATTACTCCTCGTTGTCTGGACTATTATCTGATAGTCCAGATCTTTCACAGTGATCGATCCAACAATCACTATAGCTCCTCCTCTTGAGCTTTCACTTTCTTCCCTGACTGGGAAGATCTCAGATGTTTCAAAGGTCTCAACCTTCGATTTACTTCCTATGAGCCTTGATGTATGGGTCTCAACTCCCTTTTTCCTTCCCAAGCTTATGAACTTGAGACGAGTTTGCCTCTTGGACCTCATTTGCGCTTTTAAAAGGTTATTATATCTTCTAATCTCAGTTCTTAGGGAAATTCAAATTCCCACATACTCTAGCGTCAATCTGCTCGCGTCAGATCGACGGTCCATAACCTTCCTTGATCTAATGGACCAGAGAACATCGCAACTTCGGGTTTCGGGGGTTTAGTCGCGCCAACGTGCAAATATCCCGATGTGAGGATCCTCGATATCAAGGAGGGTCCCAATAGATCCTTAGATCTACGGTCCAGATCACGTCACAATTTCGAGTTTCGGGAGTTTAGTCATGCCAACGTGTGAATCTCCCAATGTGCGATCTTGCAAAAAATGAAGGAGTTGAGGCGTTAACGCCTATGCCCCTTCATCAAATATAACAGTCGTGACATACCCTAGGTCCTCCCAAATGGATCACATTTGTTCATCTTCTAAATGAAAGGATATTCCCTTTCGATACTTGAACCTCACTATTCTTCCTGAGCTTCATTGGCTTTGAAAGGCTTAAGGGTTTTTCACTCTTCCTCTTAAACGTAACACTTGTAAGCATTCTTCTGTGCACTCCTTATGTTCATTCCTCAACTGTCGGACTTAAGATGGTCTCTGTCTATGCCCACCTTGCAGAGACTTGGTGCATACATGCACTACCTCTCCTGAGCTTATTGGACTCCGTCCTCGTACTGATTGCGGGGTTCAACCTCTGCAATCAGTAAGTACTCACGTGACTCTAGGACGATGATGAAAATATTCTCTGGGAAAGTGCTTCCGAGGAATTAAGCTAGAGCATAAGGAAAAATCAAACAGATATGAAAGTTCTCAAGTAACGAACACATACTTCTAACTTAATCATTCAGTACAGAAACCATTTTGGGGAATATAAATACAAGCAATCAATTCATTATTTCCAATTCAAAGAACAAGGCATAAAGACACTTATCAGAACCATAAGGCATGATGCAACTGCTGAGAGGGGTGCTCATTTCCACCCAGCCATAGGCTCAGTCACTCCCGATGGATTTATCATTGGCCACCCCAGAGCTTATGCCATGATACTTTGAGATCCAATCTCTCACTTCCATATCAATGGAAGTTAGGGACAAAGGTTACTCTCCTTCTCCCTATACATGAATAGAAAAGGAAGAAGGTTACTCTCCTTCTCCTAACTCCATCTCCATCCCCTGTGATCAGAACTCACTTTTCAATTTTAATCCTTCCACGGATCCAAGAGTTTATGCTCTCATCTCTACATTCTTTCGCAGGTCTCCCTCTGTCCACTACGCTTCCTTTCTTGCCTCCCTCAAAAATATTGTGTGTGGCTAGAATCCCCCAGTCTGTGGTCAGGTATGGAAGCCTTATCTATGGGAAGTCTGCCCCATCCCTCATTAACTCTTGAGGGGCCTTCCCACCTACCAGCCTAATGGGAATTCATTCCTGGTCAGAGGGTTGTTCTGATCTCAGCAAATTAATTCCAACATGGTACTAGTTCGGTGGAGGTTAACACAACCATTCCTGGTCCCCTCCACCACCTTTCACAACATTTTGTGGTCTCTCTCTCAGCATATCCCCTCTTTAAATAGTCATGCAACACGTAGCCATTTTAGATTAAAATAATTAGAATTTATATTCATCGACCTTCTACACAAGGTCCATCAAATTAAACATTCACACTTTTAAGTTTTCCATAGTTCCTGGCCAGTAAAGTTATATTTATAGACTAGAGGAAACATGGTCTTACATGGTGTGTGGCATGAAATGAATCCTCTGAATATACTACCCAAAACTCAAAAATATTATCTACAGAAATAATCAAAGCATCTTGTAACACATCACCTATTACATTTGCTTCCTGATTTTTCTCTTGTTGTCCATCTCTTAGTTTATTTGGAGCTATGTAGTCTTTCTTCAGATGTCCTCTCTTCCCACAATTCCAACACTCTATATTTCCCAGTATGGATTTGGAGATTCCCTTCCTAGAATTCTTGCAGTTCCATGATCCCTTTCCTCTATCCTTTTGTCTCCCCCTATTCTCCATATTTAACGCATTACCCATTGTCTCACCTGTGCTTTTCAGTCGCATTTCCTTGCTAAGGATAACACCAACAACATCATCAAATTTTAAAGTGTTTGAACCATAGACAGAGTTACTTACAACCATGACCAAGCCATTCCAACTTTCTGGCAATGAGCACAAGATTAGAAGATCCCTGACCTCATCATCAAAGTCCACTTTTATAGAACTTAGCTAATTAGTAGCCACATTAAATTCATTTAAATTATCTACAACAAAACCACCTTCTAACATCTTCATATTAAATAATCTCTTCATTAGAAATACCTTATTGGATGCCAAAGGTTTTTCATACAGTTTAGCCAATGCGTCCATCAACTCCTTCATTATCTTTTCTTTCAAAATATTGAAAGCCACTGACGCTGCTAGGCTCAACCGTATCGTTCCTATTTCCTTTTTGTCAAGAACCTCTCATTATTCATCCTTCATGGTCGTCGACTTCTTTGTTATTCCACCCAATGGTAAGAATAGATATGTCTGATATAAATAATCTTCCATCTACATCTTCCATAACTAGTAGTTTTGGCCGTTAAATTTCTCAACCCTAAACTTTCCATCTTTCGCCATTGCTCCCACTCGAACTAGAAACCTTATTTTCCTATGAGTTACCTTTCACTCTGAGACCAATTGTTAGAAAAACAGGATCGCAGAGAAATAAAATAAAAAAAAATGCAGAGATAAAACATAGAATATACACAATACAATAGAGACACAGATATACATGGTTCACCCAGTGTAGGCTACGTCCACCCGAGAAATTTCCAGGTCCTTCCTTTTTATTATATAGCAAATGAAGGGATACAACCTCCAACACACCTGTTGTAACTTTCTCTTGTTTCTCTCACATACTCCTCTCTTAGAATACAATATTCGCAATGATGCATAACCACAATACATTTCCCTCATAAAAGAGGGTTCCTTCTAGGGAAAAAAACCAAAACATAAATTCTACCATCATATCTACGACCTTATAATGAATGGTCCAGATTTACTATGAAATTACAATATACATTTACAAGACAATTTTTCCTTTGGGGGTCTGCTTGCCCCCGGACCCTGTAGGGGGGGGATTCCCCCCTGCAATCCCCCCACATGGAGGGGTGTACAATATTCTGAGGTATAAACATAGATGAAAACAAATACCTCTGAATCAGGAATATAATCAGGCTCCACAACCAACAAATTTACTCCCCAATAGAAATTTCAAAAGTTCCACTTTGAAGTGACTTCCTCATTGAAGCTTCAAAAGATATTCTTTGGAGCACATTCCTTGTTATAGGTTCCACTTTAGAGCCTACTCAATATTATGCATCTTCCAAAAATACACTACAACAAAAATCCCATTAGCATTGTTTGTATGTATTATTTGCATCTAGGCAGTTAATTCAACATAAAAATATGGTTTCGTCAAGAACATCATTTTGCAAATCTAAATTTGATGATATTCTTCAAAACTCCACAAATATTAATGTAATTTATGTTGAAAACATCACCCATAAAATGCCATTCATAATTTTTGAGGTTTGCATTCACTTCAACTTTTATTTCTATTTTTATGCAACACTCAACAAAATTTGGACTAGAAATAGTGTCTTCATGACTACACCCGAAAACTATCGAATGTTATGTCAATTATGATTTTGTTTGAAAAGTAAAATGTAAAAATCAATGCAAATTTGTATCACTTATAGAATATATTCTAAATTTATTTTTGAATCATGATTTATTCATAATTGTTTAGGTTTGCATTCATTTTAACTTTTTGTTATAAATCTATGCAACACTAAAAAAAAATTGCACTAGAAATAATGTCTTCATGACATCACCCAAAAACTATCAAATGTTATGTAAAGTATTATTTTGTTTGAAAAGTAAGATGCAAAAGTCAATGCAAATGTGTATCAATTCTACAATATATTCTAAATTATGTTTTGAATCATGATTTGCACCGACTTTGAGTTAATCCTTTCATCTCTTTTTTAATTATGATTTGGGTCATATTTTTCACTACACTTAAGTCATGAATTGTAATACCCCTAGGCTGAACCCCAATTGTAAATGTAAATGAAAATGTACTTAAGTTGTTGAGTTGTTTGATATCATTTTTGTATGCACCTTCCATGATATAGTGTGCACATGTACTCCGCACTAAAATGATGAAATGTGCACATTCCAGGATACCGTGTGCAACAAACTTAAGTGCGCACAATTTTGAGGCCAGGGAGCCTTTGTGTATATGTTGTGTTTTATAGGTTGGTGAACCAATTATTACAAGCTAGGAGGATTATTTATGGAATTAGGCCAGAGAGCCTATATGCTAAAGGCCAATGAGCCTATTTTTGTATATGACTTATCATTAATATAATACATCACTGCATGTAGACTGACCACAATAAAAGTGTGTGGGGGACTAAACTCCACTAGTTAGGGAAAGGGGGGGCTAAAAGCTAAGGAAAAGGGATAAGATAGGGAGATTAAGCCAAAAAGGAATATTATATTAATATTCCTTAAAGTATAAAGTATGGATAATTAATTTATCCTAAGTTCTAAGGATGGGGACAAGTGGGCCAAAGTAGCTCCCAACATGACAAGTGTCAAGTTGGGAACATTCATACATATAGTTTGGACTTAGTTCATTTTCCCATACATTCCATGATCATTCACTCACTCATTCAGTTGTCCTCCGCACTTGCCTATACCTATACCTATAACTATATCTGTACCTTCCGGTCACTGTACCTGTACCCATACCCATACCTATACCTATAACTGGTTAGCTTAGGATATGGTCTGAAGAAGCAGGTTGTCAGGCTCGTGGGATATTGAAGAGGCAGGTTGTCAGGCCCTTGAGAAAATCTCTCTAGGTGAGAAAATTGTTGGGAATTGATTCCCGAAAGTGATAAACTACAACTATAGGGCTCTGAGACTTCCTTTTCGGCTTGTTGTTGAAGCCAAGAAAGGAAGTGGGGAAATCGAAGGACTGTTGAGCAGAGAAGGGGATAAATTCCTAGGGTGGGACAGGCATGTGGCGAATGAGGGAATGTAGGCTGTTATTTTGAGTTGGCCCCTGTGACAGAGTCTTTCCTGCTATCTAAGATACATCAGCCTGGTTAGGAATCCCTTTACCCAGGTGGAGTTTAGTTCCAGCTCAGGGGTTACCCACTGCTGAGAGTAATGAGCAACATGGTCTAAGGATGGGAGGTTCGTGGAAGGTCTGCATGCAGTTGGTCATATTTTACCAAGATAAGTGTCAATTGTGTGTTAAATTGCATGTTGCATTGTTATTTATGCATTTATTTTTATGGGTTTTTCATGTGTGTGCTGCATGTGTATTTTTAATAATTATTCTGTATGAATCTGTGCATTTGCATAATGTATTTTTCTATTTTAAGTTATATATATAAAGTTCTGCAAGAGTTTATGTGTGTATATGTTTTAATTGGTATACAATTCGAATTTTTTTTATGTGGCATAACCCAATTGGATGATGGGGATGTTACAATGAATTGGATAGAAAGCTCATATATTTTGATTTGTATTTTACATGGTGGTTAACATTATGTAATTTCTTTTCATCAAAAGTGTTGTGCCACTTTTGCATCATGGTATTTATCACACACTCAAGATGAGAAAGATTAATTTAGTTCTATATGTTAACAACATCCATTTAACTTGTTATTTTTTAAAGTAATAACGTCACATGCATGTCAACTAGGTGCTCACATGGGCTCCACCAAAGGTCACAATGTGTTCCAACTAGGAATGTATTTGGCTTTCATTGATATTTTGTGTTCCTATAAAACATGTGTGTGGGCCTAACCTAAGGTAACTATGTGTTCCAAGTAGGCATGTGTGTGGGCCTCATGTGAGGTGATTTTACGTGAGAACTAACCATGTGGATGGGCCCTTCCCAAGGGAGATCGTGTATCCAAATAGGCATGTGTATGGATCTTACCTGAGGTAAATTTTCATGCCAACTGGGAATGTGTAGGGACCCCACCTAAGGGTGATTGTTCTTTCCAAATAGTAATGCATATGAGCCTCATACAAGGATGATTCTATGTCAACTAGGCATGTGCATAGACCCCACTCGAGGATGACTATGCATGTCAACTAGTCATGTGCAAGTTCCCCATTCAAAATTTGTGCCAAATTTTAAGTTTATTATTGTCATTAAAGATTCCTTTGACTATCAATAAACAATAGTGTACATAGATTTAATACAAATGGGTTGGTTTCATACATATCAACCATAGTCTCTAGAAAAAACTAGACAAAAACTCAAAATGAGTCTGACTTAAGAAAAAACACTAAAACATGGCACATATAACATAAGGGTAGAAAAAGGTTGAAGGACACAAACACTAAACCATAATACCCTCATCTAATGAGGGTCCATCATGATCATTTGTGGTTAGGCCTAATCTAGTAACTATGGAAGGCTCCTCAAGGGGTGTATCCCATCCATTGCCAACCTATAGGAGCTTGGGCTTCTAAAAAATAGCAAGGGCCAAGTTAAGAAATTCCTTTCCCCATGTGGGAGGGGACAATACAGTGTGATCCCACTCTTGTCATAATATAACCAATATGTTGACCCTATGATGATAAATCTACTATCACTGCACCAAGGTATGCCTAATAGGACCTAGAGACTCTTGGATCATCATGCATGGGGCTCTCCGTGAAAGAGAAACTTTAAGGTATGATTGGCATAGGACCTCCTCCCATGGCCATGTAGATGTGGCTAAAGGGAAGAAAAATAATATGTGCTTCGAAGTCTCATGTTGGAGGTTTTCTGGGCTGACCCAAGTTCTGCTTTAGGTTTCCATCAAAACCCCGCAAACCATCGACGCTTCTAGAGACCAGAAGGAAACACTCCGCACATAGTGTACAATGCAGTCTCACCCGAGATGACTTATGGATGACTGTAGGAACCATATATATGCAGTCTTGGAAGGGAGACTTCTGTGGGGATGAGAGACATTCTTTTCTACCTCAAAATACATCATATTTATTATTCTATTACATAAAAAACATCATTATATCTCAGATCTACTACTTAGTAATCAATTGCATTCATTAGGGTTTATTTTATAGTAACTATCCTGGTTACTCCAATGTACACTGCATTTTACTAATAATATATTAATACATTCATCATAACTAAACATGTGTAAGAAATTACATAATGATTCCACATAGAGACACAAAATTTACCATGGTTCCCCCCCCCCGGGCTACGTCACAAAGATTTGGATTTCTTGGATCTTTTATTATTCTACATCAATGTTATAGAACTGCGTTCATTACATTTGAGGTTGAGAAGATCGTAGTAAGCTCCACATCTCATGAATTATGACCTTACCCTCATTTACAATGCATATCTAACATACCTTCGTCTGTATGCTCATATCTCTATCACATATCCTCCCTCCTCTCCGCTATATCACAACACATATTCTATTACAAAAAGGGGTTAATTACCCATTACAAAATTGACAAAACCCCTAACCCACTAACCCTAGGTGGATTATATTTTTCCACTTTATAATTCCATGATCACGACTAGTCCAAAATCCAATTGTTTTCCTCGTTGATTGTAAGGTAGCCAGAGAGGTAGTGGGGGGGGCAGAGGGCCCATAGTGATAATAGTGGAGGTCATTCAATCTAAGGTGGACTAGGTCCACTATATTATTAAATAAGACCCACTATGGTAGTTAGATATAATAAATGTGAGAGGACTTCTTAGAAGGTTCTACTTCTAAAAGATTCCTCCTCTAGAATATTCTTAGGTGATGGTAGTACTATATAAAGGGGTTCAAACAATGTAATGAGACATGAATATAAATATTGTGTTTGGAGCTGAAGCTCATTAGGAGGAAGCCCCCTCGAAGAGGCAAGTGAATAGGAGAGGATCCCTTCCATAATAAGATCCATTGTATGGTGTTGCCCTACCTCAAGGGTTTTCTTCTAATAAAGTGTGGTTTCTTCTATCTTGCTTTGTGGATCTATTGTGTATTCAGTATTTGTGGTGATTATATTTTTATATCTATTCAGGTTCTTAACAAGTGGTATCAGAGCACTTTCCTTGGAAGACATTGTGGGCAAATATTTTTTATTTTTGCAGATTTTTTTTTGGAGAAGAAAAAAGAGGGCCGCGACATTTCAGAAATTTTTGGTATATTTATGTACAAAATTTATATAAACAGGTTATATATCTAATTTCCTCTCATAAAAACACTCAATTTGAAAAAAAAAATCATCCGAAACGGAGTTCGGAAGGTCAAGATATTGAAGTTTTAAAATCTGCAATTTTTCAGGGTTTTTTCCGCGGACGACGGTGCGATTTGTTTTTATTTATGTAGAAGTTGGAGGCCAAATTTTATCAAAAAAATTATATATCTGAGTTCCTCTCACAATTTCACCCAATTTTAAAAAAAAAATCAGCCGAAACAGAGTCCGGGAAGTGAAGTTATGAGTATTTTAAATTTAACAGTTTTTTAGGGTTTTTTTTTTCAGAAAAAACCGTGATTTTCTGTTGTAACTTATTTTTGGGGGTTTTTTCATGACAGCTGTGGGACCGAAGGATTCATAGGGTGCTCAGATGGCTATTTCTTCTCAAAACCTCAAAGAAATTCTTGAAGCATTCAAATCTCAATTGTATGACACATTATGTGACACATTGCATGACAAATTTCATGACCTTGCAGATGGCCTCAATAATAGTCTTCGTAGTTCATTGGATAGCATGCATGAGAGATTTATTATGGAAGACATCATCAGGGATGAATATAATCAAGAAATATATGCTTGGTATGATTTTGAGGATGATTGTGATGATTGATATATGGATAGTTGTCATTTCTGGGATGACAACCACTTCCATATTTTATTTGATGACTCTACTCCACCTTCTATAGAGAACATCAATGTCCCACATTAGGAGCTAGTTACCAGCATTCAGTCTGGATATTCTACAGTGATATTATTCCTTCCAAATTCTACTACAACCCTTTTTCCACTATGTGGATGGATTTTCTTATTTGGATCCACATGATAGGTGTCAGTCTTTGGAGCATCATTTGGAGTTGGTTATTGGGTTCCAAAATCTTCCACGGGGAGTTCACATGAGCACTTGGACATGGGACCCAGGCTTACAATGGTGGTTGGACTAGTTCAGCATGGTGGATTTCCTTTTTACATGGGACCTTGGTTCTTCAGTCTTCTTCAGCATTATGGTCCACAATTATCCATGGGACCCTGGTATATGGTTGTACATTAAGCGTTGAGGACAACACTTTCATAAGGGGGATGGAATGTAAGGTAGCTAGAGAGGTAGTGGGGGGGCCTAGAGGGCCCATAGTGATAATAGTGGAGGTCATTCAATGTAAGGTGGACTAGGTCCACTATATTATTAAATAAGGCCCACTATGGTAGTTAGATATAATAAATGGATAATTAGATATAATAAATGTAAGAGGACTTCTTAGAAGGTTCTACTTCTAGAAGATTCCTCCTCTAGAATGTTCTTAGGTGATGGTAGCACTATATAAGGAGGTTCAAGCAATGTAATGAGACATGAAGAGAAATATTGTGTTTGGAGTTGAAGCTCATTAGGAGGAAGCCCCCTCGAAGAGGCAAGTGAACAGAAGATGATCCCTTCCATAATAGGATCCATTGTATGGTGTTTCCCTACCTCAAGGGTTTTCTTCTAATAAAGTGTGGTTTCTTCTATCTTGCTTTGTGGATCTATTGTGTATTCAGTATTTGTGGTGATTATATTTGTATATCTATTCAGGTTCTTAACATTGATCCACATATTTCTTCCTTCCTTTGACTTTCCTGGTTCCTCGACATTGTTTTTCTAGGTTTTACAACGCGCGCTCCTTCTTTTTTCCATTACCTAACTTCCTTCATTAATTACCATGCTTTTCCCCAAAATGGCTTGCGCCAACAGGCCCCCAACTCTCACCTGTGGCTCGTCCCGAGCCACTCAGGTAGTGTGTGCTTCCTGTACTGACTTCTCGAGCGCCTAGAACCTGTTTGTATTTTCTTCAACTTGAGATTTTATCTCCACATTATTTTCTGCTATAATCTCCACAGTATGCACAGTAATGTGTTCCTTCAATAGTTCCTCGCTCTCCAAGCCAACTTGTTCAATTTGGCCCTTTGTTGCATCAATATCAGTGAGCATATGCTCTGCTCCTTCTTGTAATGGGTCTAACTGAGCCTTCCTTGACTTCGTCTCTAATTGTATGGACTTAAGCTCTACCTGCAAATTATTCATCTCTTGTGCACTTTTCAGTCTGTCAGGTATTGTCATATTTTTCTTCTTCTACTTCAATTCTTGCATCACATTATTTATCCCTTCTTATTTTTGGTCCAACTCTTGAATTTCCCATCCTCCTAAAGGTTTGTCCATAGTTGCGTGCTCTTATTGTAAAGCTTTGTTATTTCCTAGATTACGAGTGAAATGTTTTCTGTATGACCTGTAGTCTCCTTCTCTCTTTGTATTATTCCTTCTAGTGGAGTACTAGGTGCTAAGAGTTTCGTCAACTCTGTAATTTAGCTTCTCTAGGTCTCCATAGCTTATGCTATTTTCTCAATTTTATCCTCTATAGGTATATTATCTCCATGTGCACTGTCAGAAATTGTTTTAAATAATTATTCAAATTGTTGCTCTATTCTTCTAGTGCGTTTCTTTGTTTCATCCTTCTCAAAGTACACCTAGTTACGAGTTATCTCCAGTGTGTTATTTACTTCCTTGGCCAATTCTAATCTTGTGGCATCTACACAAGCCCTTGACTAGATTTCGTGCATGACACTTATCTGTAGGTTGTACAGTGCTTTAGTTGGAATCTTGGGCAGTGCCAAGTCCAGATGATATGCATACTTCATTGGCCTCTGCGTTGTAGCTTCATCTACCTACAACATCCCCTAGGCGATATGAAAATTTCCACTCCCAACTATGGTTTGTTCTGTCTCCTATTCTATAATTATTATTTCATGAGGGGTTTGATGTTGTTGTGCCTGATCTTTTTGTTGTTTTGTAGTAAGCTGCAAATGTTCCAATGCATCTTTGAACTTTGTCAATTTCTTCACTATTTCCTCCCTTTTCTTCTTAGCATCATACCAATCTTTCATCATGCGATCCTGCACTTTTTTTGCTACTAATTCTACATCATCCTCTATAAGTGTAAGCTGAGGAATGTCCTTATGAGCCTTCATTTTCTTATGCTATCTTACTGTCTGCAACACTTTTCTTTTCTTTGGCAGTGTCTCTGTCTACACAGTTTGAACTGGCATATCTGAATCTGGGAAATATCCACCTCCTGTTTCCTCTTGCATAGGAATATTGGTATCAGGTTCCGTTCCTCTATTTATTTCTTCTGCAAACTCCTTTTCCTAAGCTGAAGCCTTTGGTATAATGTTTTTCTTCCTTGGATTTTTAGTTGTTGTGCTACCCCTCATTTATTTTGCACACTCTGTAGCTTTCCTTGTGTTTGTTGATGGGTTGGTTGAATGCTATGAATCTCCAGTCTCTACTTTTTGTTTAGATTTTGGGACTTTCTTTGGGATTATTGACACCTTCCACTCTTCAGGCCAATCCTTCATATCCCACTGTAATTCTGCCCCTGTGACACAATATCTCAACTACATCCATTCCTTTTTAATATCCCTCTTAGCCTAGATCCATATGTTATGCCTGGAATGTTGAAAATTGGATATTCCTTGATCTTGTCTCACAAATTTTGGTGGGATTATCCATGTGTTTTCTAGCTTCTCCTACATCTCATCATATAACATGGAAAAAATTCTAGCATTCTCCTTCCTTTTATTTGGATCTGAAGTATGCCATAAGGTTGTGTATTTTATTGCACAACATTTCCCTAGCCTCTGGTAAAACCCACTTTACTTTAGTTCTCCCCATCAAAATAGTGCTATCAATATGATTAACCATGGATAATGAAATTCTGAACCAAGGTCTTGCACATCCTTGAAATCATCCAAAAACAAATTTAGTATATATGGATCCTAGCTAAGTAGAATTCCCTTTGCGCACTGCATGGATGTTGCTATTACACCTACAGGGGCTTCCTATTTGTGACATTTTCTCAAGAGTTTGCATGCCATCAGTTTTGTCGCAAACCTAGTTGTCGGTTAATTTATTTTTTTAATAATAAGTCCCATGGATCCTCTGTCAGTACCATATTTATTATTTATCTCATCTACCATTCATTTTTCCCTTTTTTGTTTTCATCCAAGTACTGCTTTAGTTTTTCTGGATCTGTAGGTAATCTTGTGATTTTCGCAATTAGATACACATCTATGGATATGGGTCTATCCATCCATAATATGCCTCCATGTTCCCGTGCTAGTAACTATTTGACACTTGCATTCACATCTTTTCCTCTCCCAAAGTGAGGAATCTCCAATAGCTTCATAATTTATGTGTTGTATATCCCTGCAATCGATTGTTTTGGCTCTAGTATGGGATCTCCTGATGGACCTTCTCCTTTACTTTCCATGTAAACTTGTTGCACGAACTCTGAAAAATTCCCCATGTATGCAACATCATGGTCATCATACTTCAACCTATTAACAAATCCTAACATGTCATCAAGTATTTTAACTCCTTCAGGTATCTGTGACAATGACAATGTGAGTTCCTTCTGCTTACTCATTGTTCTTAGGCTGTAGGTTTTTCCCTTGTCTTCTTTTTCCCTGCTGATGGCCCTGCTATTTTTTCTTGGTTCTCTTCCTCATTTTCTTGTTCTTCTTCGGTGTCTGTGTTCTACTGGTTTGTAATGTCCTCAACCTTTACTTGTTCCTTTGATAGTTGCACGTGTTCTCCTGCAGGCTTCTGTACTTCTTCTACCTGTTTCCTAGACTCATCAAATTATGTTCAATCATCATCTTACTCATTCAATTATTCATGTGGTTGTGTTGTGCCCTACCCGATTTATTGCCTAGGGTTTTTATATATGCTATGGTGTTGTATTTATCTTTGCGGGTCGATGTCCATTTCTTCTCTTGTCGGATTTTGTTGGCCCCTCTCTTCTATGATATTCAAACTAACTGGTTCGATTACTGGGGATGGAATGGTGTTGGAGAAGGATGTTTTGGGAGAAAAGTTCGAGGAATAAGGAAGAGCATAGAAAATGAGGTAGGAAACCAAGGAATGGACCAAATAATCAGCGTGGGTCAGGAATCAAGGAAAAGAAGAGTCAAAGAAGGAAACGGTTGGATTGAAGACCAACTGCGCACATGAGGTTGTACAGTGGAAAAACCTAATCCACTTAGGGTTAGGGTTTTGGGTCCTTTTTGTAATGGTTTTTACCCACTTTTGGTAGTATAAATAGATGATGTATGAGGTATATAGAGGATCACTTTTTGTGTAGAAGAGTAGTATCTTTGAGAACCTTTCTGAGTTTTGAGTCATAGTTACTAGTTTTTGGTTGAGAGTTGTGGAGCTCGGATTGTATTAGTTTTGGAGACTTATGGAGTGTAACTGAGGTTCAGGTCGTACAATGTGGAGCTTGGTATGACACTAGTCAGCCTCACCAACCTATGATGTAATGTGCTCAATGTAATATTTTTATGAAGATGAATAAAGAAGCATAAAATGCCAAATCTTTGTGGATGTTGCCTAGGGGGGGTGAACCATGGTAAAATATTGTTTCATTGTGTGGAATGGTTTTGTTTATATGTTGCAATGATTATTATGACGAATGAATGGATAAATGAATGAATCTGTTAAAGTTAGTGCACACTAGATTAGTATGCAGAATGAATGTTAAAGGTTAAAGGAATGGTAAACATGATGATGAATGTTGAAGTAGAAGAAGTATAGTATGCCTAACATCCCACGAGCATCATCCCTTCCATGATTGTAGACATCTAAGTCATGCAATAACCCATAATACATATTGGGTGAAACTACACTGATGACTCTATGTGAAGTGTTTCCTTCTGGTTTACTAGAGGGGTCGATGGTTTCTAGGGTTTTGTTGGAGAACTAAGGTAGAACCCAGGTCAACCCATACATCCAACAAATGGTTTCATTTCCAGTTGGAACTCAAAATATTAGATTGGATGGGATTTGATGAAGAGAATGCAATGGTAGAAAGGGATGTTTAGGCCATGGAATCCAACTAAGCATGAGATTAAAAGATGGTTGGATACAAAGAAACTCAATTTTTTGCAGAAAGATAATAAAAGCTCCAGGTATACATCGCGCCAATATTTAAGTAGGTATGTGTTTACTGATTTGTATGAGGCATATTTCTATTATTTTCCAGAGTTTTTACAAGAGTGGATATTGAGGTTGAAGGATATCACATAATACTATTAGAGTGGACTATTGAAAATATTGAGTGGTTGGAAAGAGTTAATAATAAATTCATGTGCGCAGTGGATTTTTGGTTAGATAGTATTATTGTAGGGTTTATTACTAAATTTGCAGTCGATACAACGAATTCATATACTGCTGCAGAGTGGGAATTATTGAAGGGAACAAGAGGAAGGTACATTAGGTCACTTTACACGTCGATCAAGATCTTATTTTAATAAAGGAGTGATGACAATGGAGTCAGATAGCTAAATCACTCTGCGTGCATGGGGGAGCTGGGGGAAGCACTAAGGAAGATCTAAGATATGGAGAGCGATTTGGATGGAGGCCAAAATAGAAAATCAATGGACACCATTATGATGGATGAGGAACATACCAAGGAGATAATGGAAAGAGTAGGAGTGACGTGGAGCAGAAGACCCTACCATTATAAGATCAATAGGAAAAAGAGGGTAGTAGATGAGCAAGAGGGCTTGGACAATGATGAGGAAGAGGTAGAGGATCTTCGTGAAATGGGGAATATTGAGGAAATATTGCACACCAAATATGAGAGGAAAACTAGAGGTCAGGGGTTCGACGCAGAAGAAGGCTCTCCATTCCATATCTGAATTAGTGTGGAACCCACAACCCCATGTGCGAGTAAGACATATGAAGAAGAGGAAACATTTAGAAAACACGTGATTAGTGGTAGAAGGATTTGAGTAGGATGTGAGTCTAGTATAAATTCAAGAAGAAGTATAAGTTCAGCTAGAAACAGTCAAGTATCCACACTGGGTAGAGGTAGTAGTACAACAAACTTCATAATGGCAGGAGTAGATCCAACTACTTTGTTGCCAGAGTTATGTGGAGAAGGCTTGAAGAACCTAGAGAAGAATTTCTTTATCTGTGAGAAGATTTGGGAAGTTAAGAATACTACAGATGAAGATACAAAAATGGCACAACTAGAGATCACATTCATATACCACGCACTAGACTGGTATATGGGTCTCGCAATAAACAATCCACAAGGAGCACCTACAAATGTCGCAGACGTGAAAAAGGCATTGATGAATGAATTTCAACGACCTATTTCAAAGGATCAATTCATGAATGAGATGATAGAGATCAAACATAATCTAGGTGAGTCAGTCTGGGAGGTTGATCAGAAGTTCAAAAGACTAAAATGTAAGTTGAAGTATCCTATCACAGATATGCATCATAGACATTTATTTGTTAACTATTTATTGGCACATTTGAAATATCCATTGAGGAAAACAAAGTTACAAACTCAAGCTATGGCCTTGCAAGCAACCTTGCAATTGGAGGAAAATTAGTATAAGAATACATATCTAGCTCTGGAAGAGATGAGAGAATATCTGAAGAACCTTACATTTCAATTGAATTAGAATAAAGGAAAGGAAAAGAGGGAATATGTCTGGTGCACATTTTGGAGGACAAATGGTCATCTTAAGAATGAGTGCCCATCCTTTGCACAGTACTTGGGGACATGAATGTAAATTTTTTTTACCCATAGGTGGACCATGGTGTGAGATATGTAGAACACATGGACATTATCCTTATCATTTTCCCATGATGCACAAGTATCAAACGGTGCCCAAGACTACCTTTTGTAATTTTTGCAAGTCGGTTGGTCAGGAAGACAAGGATTGTAGAACCTTGGAAATAATGAAGGAGAGGACATTAGATACTTATAGGGTGTAATATGAATTAATGACATGACAACTAGCTCAACAACCAGTTACCACAATATAATAAGAAACAACAGTTTACAATTCAACCATAGTATAATAACATGCAACAGTTTGGAGCACCACCTCAGTATAACAACGTACAACAATGTGCAACACCACCATAGTATAATAATGTGTATCCATGGTAGAATCAAGCACCACAGTATAATACAATGCACATAAAAAATAAAGGAAACATAGGAGGCTTCAGAGGAGGAGGCCACGAGGGAAGAGGATTTGGAGGAGGTAGAGGACCATTAGTTTGTCACAACTATTAGAAACATGGACACTATGAAAGAGATTGTCCGCAACCATATGCGACATATATATATTGTCACAATGTAGACCATGAGACAAAATATTGTTCGACACTTCTAGTAAATATATAAGATAAGAGGAACCAAAACAATCAGAATTTCCAATGGATTGCTATGGAAAACAGAGAAGAGGATGGGAAGAAGATCAATATAGTTACTAGAGGTGGAGCCAATACATAAGCAAATGCAGCAAATAAGGATCAGGATCAGTACCGGGGGGTCAGGAAAAATATAACACCCCAACAAAATTTTGATGCACGCAAAGAGGAGTCATTCAAAGAGGCAAGACAAGAGATTTTGAAGGAAAATATTGCGTCTACTTCGGGAACAAAGCCAAGAGATGATGTTCATGTGTATGACATTCCTCACTTATTTGATTAGACAAGCAGAGAACAACCATAAGAAAAAGTAAGTAATCTAAGAAACTTTTTGGGGTCTTGTGTGAAGTTTTTGAATGATAAAAACTCTTTACAAGTATTACAGAGTTTGTTAGAGAAGTGCAATTCTGGAGAAGAAATGAAATTAGAAAATAAGAGAGTCAATCAGGCTCGTAAAAAGAAAATAACAAGGAGAGAATTCAGGTTGAATGCAAACATTGGAGATTTCAATATGGGGGATATCATACTAGAATTAGGGTTTGAAGTAAATGTTCTTCCTAAGAAGACAATGGAAGCGATGGGGGAAGCTACACTAGGATTTTCACCTATTCGGTTGAAGCTAGAAAATCAACATAGGGTGGTACCAATTGGTATATTGAAGGGCATACCAGTAGATTTGGATGGAGTGTGCACAATGGAAGAATTTGAAGTGATTGGCATAGTATATAACAATTCACCATATCCATCATTATTGGGGTTGGATTGGGATTTTGATAGCCAAGCTATTATCAACCCGAAGACTAGAAAAATGATCTTTGAATCAAGAGAATATAAAGTTATTGTGCCATTAGATCCTTCAGAAGGAGGAATGTATGTTGAACCTGCGACAAATAATTTCATTATAGAACTACTTCACGACATGAAGACATGTATGTTGAACCTACAACAAAATTACAGAATGACATAAATCAGTTGTATAGAACTACTACGCAAGAAGAAGACTATATCAACCCCACTGCAAATGGAATGTTGAGTTGGAGAAGCATTAGTTCATGTGCATCAAATTCTAAGAGAGGTTTGGAGAATTGGCAACAACATTTGCATGGGTTATCTACCAGAAGATGTGCAAGGATGACCCATGCACTAATATGTGTTGGTACAGAGGTGAGAGAACCTCCTACTTTTTATGGTCTGAATGACTTAGAAGAATTTTTAATCAAGTTTGAGTTAGAAATAGTGGAAAATCAAATATTACAATATTATATATGGCCTTGAAATCAAGACATGCATTATGGTGGGGAGCTCATAAGGAGAATATTAATAACGGGTACCAATGCAAGAGGTTACCATGCATTATATTTGGTGAAGAGAGGAAGAAAATATATATGGAGAAGTATGATGGAATTGGACAACCTAGAGAACATGTAGAAAGATGTATAATTCATTGGATATTAGTACCACCAAATGAGTGACCACATCACTTTATTCATAGATTGGAAGGAATTCCAAGGAATTGGTACACAAAATTGGAACAATGCAGGGAAACTACAAATTCAGAGCAAATTCAACAGAAATTTGTGGTCACATTTTCCATTGAACATGAGAGTCCATAGATAGATACAACATTGGAGCTAGTAAGAGACAATTTTTTTGAAGAACTAGAAGTGGATATTGTAACAAATTATCAGAACTAGAAGAGACAAATAGTTAGACAATTTCTACACTGTTATCATTTCGTAGAAGAAGAAGACCCAACAGAAGAAAACCCGCACAATATCCAAATCAAAAAATTTGAAGGGGAAAGAGAGAGAAGGTCCAAAGCTAGATTTAGAATATTATGCTTCACCACTGAATATCAAGAAGGTAAATATTGGAACAACAAAGAACCCAAATATTGCAAGTATTGGAGATTATTGGGATAATCAGATAGTAGAAAGAATAACAGAGTTACTACGTGAGTACAATGATTTGATTCCAGCGACATTTTCCGAGATGAAGGGAGTAGTAGGATAAATTTGAGAGATGAAGATCCCTTTGAAACCAAATGTTGGACCAATAAGATAGAGACCTTATAGGTTGAATCTAGTGTATAAGCAGAAGGTGAGGCCAAAAATTGATAAGATGTTAGAGGCTGTTGTCATAGAACCTGTGGAAGAATCATAATGGATTATCCCTATGGTAGTGCAGGAAAAGAAGCAAGGGGGAATCATGATCTATGTAGATTTGAGGAAATTGAATGATTCTTTCCGACATGATCCCTTTCCTACCCCATTTACATATGAAGTATTGGAAAATGTAGGAGGGAAATAATCCTATTCATTTATAGATGGGTTTGCAGGATATCATCAGATCAGGATAACACCAGAAGATTGACATAAGACAAAATTTTCTACAGAATGGGGATCATATCAATATACAGTGATGCATTTGGGTTGAAGAATTCCCCTGCAATATTTTCAAGTGTAGTAGAAGATTCCTTTAAGGATTTTATTAATAATTTTTTGGAGGTTTACTTGGATGATTGGATAGTATTTAGTTTATTGAAGGATCATGTTGAAGTGTTAAGATTGATGTTATACTGGTGTAGACAGTGTCAAATTTCATTGATTATTAAGAAATGCATTTTCAACGCACCTTTTGGAATCTTGTTAGGGTACGTGGTGTGTAAACACGGTTTGTTGGTTGATCCTACCAAAATTTCTTTCATAGTGAATTTACCACCACCTAAGTCAGTGCGCCAGCTAAAAAGTACACTTGGTCATACAAGGTATTAAAGGAAGTTTATAAGGGGATATGCACAAATTACTGCGCTGATAGAGAAATTATTGAAGAAAGACATTAAGTATCAGTGGAATGATGAGTTCCAATAGAGTTTGGATATCTTGAAGGAGAAGATGGTGACATCACCGAATTTAGTGTTTCTAGACTGGTCAAAGGAATTTCATGTGCATGTGGATGCATCTGCAATATCTCTTGGAGCAGTATTAACAAAGCTAGGAGAAGGTGATATAGATCACCCTATAGAATTTGTAATTAGGAATTTGTCATATTCAGAGAAGAACTACAACATAATAGAAAGGGAAGGATTGGCTATGTTATATGCCTTGCATAATTTCAGACATTATTTGTTAGGTCAACACTTTAAGATGTTTACAGATCATTCTTCCCTTAGATATTTAGTCAATAAGCCAATGTTGGGGGGGACGAATATGCACATGGTTACTATTGTTTCAGGAGTTTGATTTTGAAGTAGTTGTCAAGCCTGGAAGATTGAATGTAGGGCCAGAGAATCTATTAAGGATAACTAATGGAGAGGAACTAAGCAACTTGGAGGATAATTTCCCAGATGCACAACTATTTTCAATATAGATTGCTGATGAATATTTTGCTGACATTATTGAATTTTTTAGTACAGGATTTGCACCAAAGGAATTTAATACTGCACAGAAGAAGAACTTGGTGGTTAGAGTTGTAGACTACCAACTCATTGTAGGTCACTTGTACAAAATTGGTGCAGAAAACATCTTGAAGATATGTTTTATGGAGAATGAAAGGTATATCATTTTAGAAGAAGAACATGAAGGAATAGTTGGAGGAAATTATGCAGGGAAAGATACTACGCATAAAATATTGTGCATAGGATTATGGTGGCCAATAGTTCAAAAAGATGGAAAGGAGTATTGTAAGAATTGTGATGTCTGACAGAGGGTTGGAAAGCCATCCAGGAGGGATGAGATGCCATTAAGACCGCAAGTAACTTTGAAAGTGTTTGACAAGTGGGAAACAAATTTTGTGGGACCAATTAATCCACCAACCAGAAGATTAGGAGCCATGTATATTATTACAATGACATAATATTTGACCATATGGGATGAAGCAACACTAGTGAAGGATTGTAGTGTAGAGACTACATCACATTTCTTATTTGAACAAGTAATCACATGGTTTGGATTCCCTAGAGTTCTGATGAGTGATTAGGGGACTCATTTCATCAACAATATTATCCAGGCAATGAATGAAGAAATTGAGATACATAATCAGAAGAGCACTCACCATCCCCAAGATAATGGAATACTGGAAGCATTTAACAAGATATTGGAGAATGCATTAACCAATATTTTCAATGTGAACAGGGATGATTGGAATTTGAAGGTACTAGCAGTACTATGGGCCTATAGGACTACATGAAATAATCTTAGAGAGTAGACACTTTCATATTAGTGTATGGACAAGAAGTAGTAGTACCCTTGGATTATTTGATACCTAGTATGCGTATTGTAGCTATCACAAACATGACAGAAAGAGGTAGAGTGCAAGAAAGATTCGCTCAACTTATGGAACTGGAAGAAGATAAAATCATAGCTGGTTTCCATCGGGAAGTATAGAAAGAAAAGGATTAAGCTTCGCATGACAAATATATTAAGAAGAATAACTTCAAGAAAGGAGATATGGTTCTCCTCTATGACAGTAAATGTTTATAGCACCAAGGGAAGTTCAAAATGCATTGGCTAGGGCCATATGAGATAATGTTTGTCACATAGGGAGGTGTTGTGCAGCTGAAGGATTTAAAAGGAAAGAAACTTCAAGGATTGGTGAATGATAGTCGACCAAAATTGTATAGGGACAATTGACCCACTAATTCTCAGTAATTGTAGCGCAGAAGTAGACTTGTACATATTGTATATAATAGGAGTTAAAAGAAGAAAAAGGAAGAAAAAAGTAGAAAAATGAGAAAAATCCAAAAAGAATTAGGTAGATGGACAAGTGGTAGATGGACAAGTGGTAGATAGACAATTGAAGGATACAATGCACAAAAGAAGCTAGAAAGAGTTATGACAGAACCTAAAGACACTACGTGACAAAAAATGTGACCATAGCATGACGAAATGGAAAGTGGTTAGAAAAAGAAAAAAGGCGGTGAACGGAAAAGTGGGATATGACAGAGCATTTATGGAAGGTTTTGTAAAAGAAGGAAACTTTCAAGCTAAGCCTCAAGGAAGGAGAGGAATCAAAGCATGAGTAAGTAATTCCAAGGAGATTAAGAGAGGATTCATAGAAATTTATTTGAGATCTAGCAGAATGGCACCACCAAAGGTCGGAGCTCCCGGTATTGTCACAAGAAACACATGAAGTGCTGTGAAGTCCATAGAGCAAGCAGTCACAGAGGTAGAAAACCCAATTAAGCTAGAAGGAATTTTTGACGTGGATGCAATCCCATCAACCGTCAAGGAATCAGTAATCCCAACACTTGTTGAAGAATAGGAGACATTCATGGATCATATGGATGTGGATCCAAGGGTCGAAGGATAAAAACCTATCAAAAAAAAGAACCCCACACAAAAGCTGGATTTGGGAGCATCGCGGTAGATAAACGATGAAGACAATGAAAGGCCAGAGTCAGAAGAGCCTAGGGAAGAGGCTGAACCAGTACAAAAATATGTTGCGGAGATAGTACAATAAACAAAAGAACAAGTGCAAGTAGAAGATGTTATAGGTGAACCAGATTCCAATGCAAAGGAAGAAGAGGATGCGCACCAGGAAACAGGACCATCCACCATGACAAAAAAGAGGAAGGGTAAACAAGCAATGCATAGGTCACCGTGAAAGCATGCAAAAGTCACAATAGTACTTGTTAGGACCACATATTGTACCCTTTTTGCCCATACTTTTTTCCATTGTTATACCCTTCATCACTAGTGTTTAAACTCATAATATCACTACACCTGATCATTCCAAGGTATATAAGGTCATTTCTCATTATTATATGCTTAATCTGTTTTGCATAATACTTTACATTACTTTTTGACCTAACCATTGATTAGAAGTGCATAAGTGTCCATATTTGCAGAATAGTATTCAAGGCCGATGCTGAAACACAGAACTATCCAAAGGCGTTGTTGAACTGATGCTGACGGAGCTGCTACACAGTCCGAGGATGCATATGCCGAAACACGAAGCA
>ML818095.1:103468-133966 GCA_009831015.1 Picea engelmannii
TCCATGACACATCTCCTTAAAATATTATCTGCACCTAGTTTATACAAGTGTCCTACAATAAGTTGGTAATTTGCAGCTCTAACCACCAATTTCTTCTTCTGTGCAGTGTTGTATTCCTTTGGGGAAAATCCTATACTAAAAAGTTCAATGATATCAAAAAATTATTCATCAACAATATGTACTGAAAAGAGTTGTGAATTAGGAAAATTGTCCTCCAAGATGCTTGGTTCCTCTCCATTAGTTATCATGGACAAATTATCTGTCCTTGCATTTAGTCTTCTAGGTTTTATTGCTACTTCAAAATCAAACTCTTGAAATAAAAATAACCATCTACATATTCTCCCCCCCCCCCAAACACTGTCTTGTTGACCAGGTATCTGAGACCAGAGTGATATGTGAAGATTTTAAAATGTTGACCTAATAAATAATGTCTGTACTTTTGTAATTCATACACCATAGCCAAACCTTCTCTCTCTATTGTATTATAATTTTGTTCTAACACTGAGATTTTCCTACTTGAAAATGCTATTGGGTGATATATGTCACCTTCTCCCAGCTATGTTTGTACTTCTCCAAGTGCTATTGAAGAGGCATACACATGAACATAGAACTCTTTTGACCAATTTGGAAACACCAGAATTGGTGTTTTCACCATTTTCTCTTTTAAGATGTCCAAACTTTGTTGGCACTCATCATTCCATTGAAACTTGATATCCTTTTTTAAAAGTTTCTCCATGGGCATAGTAATCTCTATGTAGATCTTTATGAACTTTCTATAGTAGCATGTATGTCCTAGTGTATCTCTTAATTGGTGCACTAACTTAGGTGGTGGTAAATTAACACTGGCGACAATCTTTGCAGGGTCAACCAACAAACCCTGTTTATAAACCACATGCCCTAGAAAAATTCCAAATGGTGCATTGAATATGCATTTCTTAATGTTCAAGGAAATTTGGAATTTTCTACACATGTCTAGCATTAATATTAAAAACTTCAACATGATCTTTTAATAGGGGATAAATATTATCCAATCATCCAGACAAACCTCCAAAACTTTATGTATAAAATATTTAAATGTCGCTACCACTACTCTTGAAAAAATAGCAGGGGTATTTTTCAATTCAAAGGGAATAATTGTGTATTGATATGACCCCCATTTTGTGGAAAATGTAGTCTTATGACGATCCTGTAGTGCTATTCTGATTTGGTGATACCCTAAAAATCTATTAGTAAATGAGTATGCTTCTTGTCCTCCTACATTTTCCAATACCTCATCTGTAAATGGAGTAGGGAAGGGATCATGCAGACATGCATCATTCAACGTCCTCAAATCTACACAGATCCTTATCCCCCCATGATTCTTCTCTTGAACTACCATAGGGCTATTCCACTCAGATTCTTCAATAGGTTCTATTATACCAGCCTCTAACTTTTTATCAATATCTACCTTAAATTATTGTTTATATACTGGATTTAGCCTATAGGATCTTTGTGTTATTGGTGTGGCATCTGGTCGCAAAGGAATCTTCATTTCTCCAAGTTCTCCTGCCACCCCTTCCATTTTTGAAAACATTGCTAGAAATAGATATGTTGACACAGGGGCAGACCCAGGGTTCACTCTAAGAGAGCACCAACAAACTCTAGCTACTGGCCCTTTCGGCAACACCTGTGAGGCAGATGCAGTCTCACCCGAAGCAACTATGAGGGGGTTGCAGGACAAATATGTCTACAACCAAGGGGAATATCAAGTGGATCGACTACCAGAGCAATTCAATCATTTCTATATCACTTACCAACTTATCTCTTACTTCACACAACTGCCTATCAGATCTAACACAGTAATGAAATAACAGTATATCAAAGGAAAAGAACATAGAATCAATCACACACAACACAAGGTATACATGGTTCACCCTCTCTCTAGGGCTACGTCCATAGAACTGTGATTTATAATATATTAAGGTGAAGCATACAGTTCTTTTCTGCACTCTCAACTAGAATATCTTCTTTCTTCTCCTCTCTATCTCTCCCCTCCTCGCGCACCCAGCTACAGGGTTGATCTTCACACCCAGCTGAAGATCTTACAATACAGAAGGCTCTCGTACTCAACACTTATCTCTCACACAATGTTACTCAATTGATCACACAACAACAATCACAACACCAACAATAGTAACAACAATGACAACAACCCAACCCAGGTCTTCTTGACCTCTATTTATACATTACAATCACTCACCGACATCCTTAGGTTGAAACCTAGGTTTCAAAATCCTAGATACCAAAACCCTAGGTGTCTAAAACCCTAAGTCAACTTGACCTATGTTTTCAGGGCTTCACCAGCCTGTCTTTCCTTCCTTCTCGCGTGGTGATCCAAAGCACCCAATGGTGGATTTTTTTTCTTGCTGAGTTGTTCACGATCCTTCTTCCTTGATGATCTGTCATCCTTGATCTCCTCATCCAACGACTTGCTTCCTTTTACTTCACTCTGTCTTTTCTGCTCATTTGCTCACTTTGACCCAGTAACAATCACTGTGTCTTCCGCGTAGTTTTCATTTTTCCTTTTCTTCCTTGATCTTCGCTTACTTTCATAACCAAGGGCCAACAGGTCCCCCAACACTCACCTGTGACTCGTCCCAAGGCACTTCAAATCTGATTCTTTTGTTTTACTTCAACTTCAAACTGGGCAGTGCAACCTTTTATTTTTGCTCTATGCCTCCTCTCCTTCCCTGTCCAGACTGTATTTTCTACGTTGGGTACCCAGTTTCAACTGCACCTGGTACATCGAACCTTTTCCTTATGCTATTACTTAGAGTTGCGAGGCAGCTAGTTATCATAGTACAAATTTAGTTAGCTCCCTTTCACTAATCCTTCCTTCCATTCTCCATTCAAATTCTTCAACTGTGCATCTCATCCTTCTGTAACATAGGTGACCTCATATGGATCGAGCCAATGTGTTCAGAACTTCCCAGGATGTTTGATGAACTTATTGTCATATACTAGTACTAGATCACCTTGCTTGAATTCCTTCTTCTTGATGTGTCTGTCATGGTAGGCCTTTTCTAAATTAATCCTGTCTCATGTAATTTTTAAACATGTGAAGTAAAGCAATGCATATAGATTCTTAAGAAAAAAAAAATTTAATCAATGGCTCATACACATAGTACACAGAGATTTTATACCAGAAACCCTCAACCGGGAAAAACTTTCTTATATTCATTATCTTGAATTTCACCATTCACTATACAATATATACAATGTTTTTAGGTATTTCGTAGATACCAAAACCCTAATCCCAAAATCCAGGATTATTTTTAATAAACCGCTAAAAATAGAAAACACCGCCCAAAAAAAATATTTTGGGGCACTGCCCCGAACGCTACGTGTAACCAGGGGGGGCATACACCTTCCCCCCCCCCTTGGGACCCCCCTAGGAAAGCACCCGGTGCACACGACACAGACAGAGCACTACTACGAGGGATCATCAGATGCAGTTGTCGAATCTGATGCGCCCACACACACACATGCAAAGAATATAACACATACCCAACATTCTCCCACTTGTTGTTTTCTTTGCATCCAAGGGTCCCAATATTATATAGTCAATAATCCATGGTAGCAATGCCCATTGTTACTCTACACCAGGAGAAATTTTTTGTGCTTACAGACTTTATCAATGAATTTGCAACATTCTTCAAAGTGTCAACCTTTTCCAACAACACCTTCTTTTCCTCAACCACGTCTCTCACAAAGTGATACTGAACATCAATATGCTTTGTCTTCGAACGATAAGCTAGGTTCTTTGCCAGGAATATTGCACTCTGACTATCACAATCTAATCTCACTTCTTGTTGTACCAACCCAATACCTAAACACAATCTTTGTAACCATACTGCTTCCTTGCTTGCATGGGTGGCTGTCATGTATTCAACTTCTGTAGTTGAGAGTGCTACTACAACCTATATTTTTCTCATCCAACTAATTGCTCCTCCAAATAGGTTAAACACATACCCACTTGTAGATCTTCTGCGATCCAAATTTCCAACCTAGTCTGCATCAACAAAGCCATGTATGTCCACCACTCTGTCTAATTCTGATCTTCCTTGGTAGCACAATCCATAACTGGTAGTTCCACGAAGATACCCGAAGACCCTCTTTATTGTTGTCCAATGCTCCTTCCCTAGTTTTGACATATACCTGCTCAAAACTCCCACTGCATGTGAAATGTCCGGTCTAGTATAGACCATTGCATACATCAAACTGCCAACTGCACTAGCATACAGAACATAGGACATGTCCTCTTCTTCTTCCTGTGTCTTGGGACACTGATATGCAGATAACTTTACACCTATAGGAATAGGAACCTTGATCAGTTTACTTACATGCATATTAAACCTATGTAATATCGTCTCAACATATTTTCTCTGATTCAACCAGAGTTTCCTGTTTGCATGATCTCTTTTAATCTCCATTCCCAGAATGAATTTAGCAGCACCGAGATCCTTCATGTCAAATTTGGGGGATAGCTACGATTTCACCTCCTTGATAACATCCATGTTATTTCCTACCAACAACATGTCATCAACATACAACACTACATAAATGAAGTGATTACCAACCTTCTTGGAATATACACAGTGATCATCCTTGCTTCTTACAAATCCCAATCCAAGGATGTATGTGTCAAAATTTTGGTACCACATCCTAGGTGATTGCTTCAGACCATATAGTGACTTCTTTAGCTTACAGACCATCTCTTTCTTTCCCTTCACTACAAAGCCTTCTGGCTGCTTCATGTAGATTTCTTCTTCCAGATCCCCATGTAGGAATGCTATCTTCACATCCATCTGTTCCACTTCAAGATCAAAAGCAACAACAATAGATAAAATAAATCTAATAGAAGTTAACTTAGCAGCAAGAGAAAAAATCTCACCAAAGTCAATTCCCTCTACCTGGGAATAACCTTTTGCTACTAGATGAGCTTTGTATTTCTCCACTTTTCCTTCTGCATTAAACTTCTTCTTAAACAACCATTTTCTACCAACATATTCTCTTCCAGCTGGAAACTCAACTATATCCCATGCCTCATTCTTATCCAAGGCATCCATTTCTTCAACCATGACCTTCTTCCATAGTTTACTATCCTCTATATTCATTGCTTCCCTGACAGTTATGGGATCATAATTAGTAATAGATAAAGCAAAACTGGAATGAAAATCAGGTGGAATATACCTTTTTGGTTGCCTTTTATCTCTCACTGATCTCCTCAATACTGGGGTATGAGGTTCTTCTTCTTCTTCTTCTTCTTCTTCATCTGCTTCCTCTTCTTCAGATGATTTATATTTTGCATCATCCAACTCAAGCTCTATTTTCTCAGGTTCATCTTGCGTTGGTAGGAATTCTTGTTTGGACACATCTTTTACCTCTATGAAAACAACATCTCGACTGTAAACAGTCTTCTTGGTTTATGGGTTCCAAATCTTATAACCTTTCACACCATCTTTATAACCAATAAAGATACACTTTTCAACCTTTTTATCCATCTTACTCCTATTTTCCTTTGGAACATGTACATGAGCATCACAACCAAACACTCTAAGATGTTGAAGAGAGGGTTTCTTTCCAGACCATACCTCGTGTGGATTTTTATCATCCAACACTGATGAAGGTGATCAATTGACCAGGTAACATGATGTACCCACTGCCTTTGCCCATAATTCTTGTCCTAACTTGGCATCGCTGAGCATGCTCCTTTATTTTTCCATCAGTGTCTTGTTCATCCTTTCTACAACTCCATTCTATTGAGGAGTTTATGGAGTAGTCTTCTACCTTTCTATACCACACTTCTTACAGATTATTCAAATTCATTTCCGTAGAATTCTCCACCATTATATGTTCTCAATACCTTTATTTTCTTTTCTGTCTGATTTTCTACCAGAGCCTTAAACTCTTTAAATTTATCAAATACCTCAGATTTCTTTCTAAGAAAATAAATCCATGTGTTCCTTGAAAAATCATCTATGAATGAAACATAATACAAAAATTTACCTAGGGATGGAATAGGAACAGGTCCAAACACATCACTGTGTATCAACTCTAAGATCCCCTTTTCTCTTGTAGCACTAGATGGGAATCTTACTCGATTTTTTTTACCATATATGCAATGTTCAAAGAAATCAAAATCCAGAGTACAATTAGACATACCTTCAACCATACCTTTATTGTGTAGTGTTCGAAAGCCCTTTTCTCCAATATGCCCCAGTCTTTGATGCCACAACATGGTCTTCGTTTCTAGGACAGTATTGGTCTTGTCTCCTTCATTTCTCTGCTTAGGGACAACATAACTGTTACACCCATTAGTATAAGTTCTTCCCAACAACTTGTACAGAGTTCCACACTAAAATCCCCTCATCAACACCATTTCTCCTCGTACCATCTTGCAAGTGTTCTTTCCAAATATAGTATCCACTCCTGCATCATCCAACTTGCTTACAGATATTAGGCTCCTAGCAATTTTTGGAATGTGCAGAACCCCAGGGAGAGTTATAATACTTCCATATTTTAGCAACAAATTAACCCTTCCACGTCCCATGATTTTTGTTGTCGATTCATCTCCTAGGAATACATCATCACCATCATATTTTTCATATTCAGAGAACCACTCCCTGTGAGGAGTCATATAGTATGATGCACCTGAGTTAATCAACCATACATCACGGTCTGCATGTGTACTTGTAGATTCCAGGTAAACATCACCTCCTTCTTCAATGGAGGTTTTCGCCTCTGTGGAAGAGGTACTATCAAATCCCTTTGGTTTTTCAACCTTCTTAGACTTGCAATCTTTCTTATAATGCCCTGTTTTACCACACTTCCAACATTTCCTCAAAGATTTTCTTGGAGACTTAGATCTACCTATAGATTTAGATCTCCACCCTGAACGGTTACCAAGGTTCTTGTCTTGGGTACGCCCTCTTACAAATAAAGCATTTGTGCTGTGAATATCCATGATTTTTCACCTCATATCTTCAGATAACAAGGATGCAACTACATCCTCATACTTCAATGTAGATTGAGTGGTACTACCCATTGCTACAACCAGATTATCCCAAGAGTTTGGAAAAGAACATAGCAAAGTAATACACTTATCTTCCTCTGCAATCATAATATTAACAGAGCCAAGTTGACTTACCAAAGTATTAAAGGAATTTAGATGTTCTGTCATAGAATCTCCATCTTCCATCCTAAGATGATACAACTTCTTTCGAAGAAACAACTTGTTTACCAGGGACTTTGATTGATAAAAATTCCCCAACTTATCCCATAGTTCCTTGGCTGTAGATTCTCCTGAGACATTCAACAACACCGAATCTGCCAAGTAGAGTTGAATAGTACTCCTTTCTCTCTTGTCCAACTTCTCCCAATATTCCTTCGACATACCATTAGGTGGTGTACTAGGAGTTTTTGCACTACTAGATTGTGTACCAATCGTCTTTGTGCAAGTAGGCTGCGTACCAATAGGATGTGTACCAGGATCCACAACGATCCATTGTTGTTTGTCTACAAGAAGGTCCTCCATATTCATCTTCCATAGCTCAAATTTTTTACCGTTGAACTTCTATATCTTGATTCTAGAAGAACTCACCATTCCTCTTTCTACACTCAAATCACCATTGCAAAAGCTCCCACTAAACCCAGGTTTATCACAGACCCAAGATAAAATTGATCTATCAAGACTGAGCCATACCCTCAACAACAAAGGCATCCCTCTGAAGCCAAAAACGAGATCTGATACCACATGTAAGTTTTAAACCTGTGAAGTAAATCAATGCATATAGATTCTTAAGAAAAACAAAATTTAATCAACAGAGTACACAGAGATTTTATACCGGAAACCCTCAACTAGGAAAACCTTTCCTATATTCATTATCTCAAATTTCACCATTCACTATACAATATATACAATGTTTTTAGGTATTCTGTAGATACCAAAACCCTAATCCCTAAATCCGAGATTATTTTTAGTAAACCGCTAAAAATAGCAAAAACCGCACAAAAAACAAAATTGGGGGCACTTCATGTAACCAAGGGGGGCATACCTACCCCCCCTAGGAGCCCCCTAAGAAAGCTCCTGGTGCACATGACACAAGTAGAGCACTACTATGAGGGATCGTCATACGCAGTTTTCGAATCTAACGTGCCCACACACACACATGCAAAGAATATAACACATACCCAACACAACTTACTGCCATATACTAGTACTAGATCGCCTTGCTTGAATGCCTTCTTCTTGATGTGTCTATCATGGTAGGCCTTTTATCTTTCCTTTTGTACCTTCTTATGGAATCCTGCAATAAATCTGCCTTCTTTGAGTTCAATCAATTGCGCAAGCCTCTCTTGAACAGCACCAATGTCATCCATATCTATAAAGGAAGAAATTCTTAAGCTTGGTACTAGATATTCCATTGGGACAACGACTTTGAGGTCATACACCAACTTGAAAGGGGCCTACATTGTTATCTTCTTGCAAGTGGTTCCATAGGCCCAAAGTACTATTGGTACTCTTAAATCCCAGTCATCCCTGTTCACACTACAAATTTTCATTAGTGTTGTCTCCAAGATCTTGTTGAATGCTTCCACTCTCCCATTTGCTTGTGGATGGTAAGGCATGCTCTTTTGATGGTGGACTACAAATTCCTCAGTCAGGGCTTCAATTATTTTATTTATGAAATGTGTTCCTTGATCACTCATAAGGATCATTAGGCATTGAAACCTAGTTATGATGTCATCAAATATGAAGCACGCAACTGTAGTTGCACTACAGTCCTTAACTTCTCTTGCTTCGGCCCATCTAGTCAATTACTCTGTCACAGTAATTATGTACCTTTCTCCTGTGCACTTTCCAGGTGGGTTTATAGGTCCTACGAAGTCAATGGCCCATCTCTCAAATGCTTGTAGGGTCAGTTGTGGTGCTAATGTCATTTCATCTCTTTTGGATGGTTTCCCAACTCTTTGGCATACATCGAATTCTCTGTAATAGTCTTTAGCATCTCTGTGTAAGGTAGGCCACCAAAGGCCAACTCTAAGAAACTTTTGTGCAATTTCTTTCCCTACATAATGTCCTCATGTGATGCCCTCATGAGCTTCTGTGAGGATCAGTGGTCGCTCTGTCTCCATAACACACCTTCTTAGTATCTCATCAAGTCTCATCTTGTATAGTTGTCCAGCTATAATTGAGAAGTCTGCAGCGCGAACTACTAGCTATTTCTTCTGGTGAATTGTATACTCACTAGGTGCCATTCCTATTGACAAGAACTAGAATATCTCTGCGAAGTGGTCATCAATATTTCTAATGGCCAATAATTGTGCATCTGACGGTGTATCCTCTAAACTGGTCAGCTCTTCGCCATGTTCCAACCTTGACAAGTGGTCAGGACCTTTTTTCATTCTTCCTAGTTAACCATAATTTTGAAATCGTATTCCTGAAATAGAAGAAGCCATCTGCATATTCTCCCCCCCGACACTGGATTTTTGACTAGGTATTTCAGTGTCGAGTGATCAGTAAACATTTGAAAGTTTCCTCCCAACAAGTAGTGATGAAATTTTTGCAACGCATATACCATGGCCAATCCTTCTCTCTAAGTGGTGGTGTAATTAATCTCAGTTGTTGATAGCTTCCTGCTAGAAAAATATAATAGATGGTCAATATCTCCTTCACCAGGTTGTGCTAACACATCTCCCATGAAATGGAAGATGCATCGACATGCACGTGAAATTCCTTTCTCCAATCTAGGAAAACCAGAATGGGCACAGTAACCATTTTCTATTTTAGTGTGTCGAAGCTCTGCTGACATTCTTCTGTCCAACTGAACTGACAATATTTCTTCAAAATAATTTCCATGGGTGTTGTAATCTGGGCGTATCCTTTAATGAACTTCCTGTAATATCCATTATGTCCCAGCACAGTGCGCAGCTATTTGACTAAAGTAGGGGGTGGAAGATCAACTATAATGGCAATTTTAGATGGGTCTATCAACAATCCCTGCTTGCATACAATATGACCTAACAACACTCCAAATGGTGAAAAGAAGATGCATTTCTTCAGATTGAAGGAAATTTGACACTGCCTGCATTTGTCCAACATTAGTCGTAGACATTCAATATGATTTTTGAATAAACTAAAAACAGTCCAATCATCGAAATATGCTTCTAGAAATTTATGCAGAAACTCCTTGAATGCTTTGACCACCACCCTGGAAAAGATCGCTGGGGAATTCTTCAATCCAAATGGAATCATTGTATACTAGTAGGATCCCCATTCTGTTACAAATTTGGTCTTGTGGCGATCTTCCTTGGCAATCCGGATCTGATGGTATCCTGAAAATCCATATGTAAGAGAATATACTTTCTGGCCTCCCACATTATCTAACACTTCATCAGTGAATGGTGTAGGGAAGGGGTCATGCAAATAAGCATCATTCAACTTCCTGAGATCTACGCAGATCCTAATATCTCTTGTCTTCTTATCCTATACCACCATAGGGCTAATCCACTCAGACTCTTCGACAATTTCTATAATTCTTGCTTCCAACATTCTATCGAGCTCAATCTTCACTTTCTCTTTATACTTAGGGTTCAATCTGTAGGGTCTCTGTTTGACTAGTCTTGCATCTGGTTTCAAAGGGATCCTCATCTCTCCCATAGGCCCTTCAATTCCCTTCATATCAGTGAACTTGGTTGGAAACAAGTCCTGATATTCATGTAGTAATTCTATTATCTTGTCAATAGTAGCAGCATCCCAGTAATCTCCAACATTTGCAAGCTTCAGTGTCTACTCTATTCCAATATTGACTTTCCTAATCTTGATTGGTTGTCCAATGAATGGTAGATCAAATCTTGGTCCTTCCACATCTCTTTGTCCTTCTATTTCGGTGATTTTCACCTTCCTAGAATCATCATCCTCATCAGCATTGATGTTGTAACAACCTTGCAGTTTCTGGAGAGGCGCAGTTCATTCATACTTTTCTTATTCTAAAGGGAGGCTAGAGGCCTCCTCAAATACTTTCTATCTAAAAATCTGTAATTCTTGATCTACTGAAGGAAATTGGATTTCAAATAAGAAGGTAGTTACAAAATTCTGAGTCATACCTTCCCAATCTGCAGTGACGAGGTGCAACTCTACTTGAAGGTACCAGTTGATAGGTGTTGTGTCCAGTGTGTTAATGAATTTGTGCACCCACTACTCTTGAGGGATGTTTCTCCAGGCTTCCTCGCAACTTCGCACATGGTCCTTAGGGTAGCTTCGACCTATGTATCGAACTTCACATCCTTCTACTTATGCTGAGAACTATACTGTCATCAAGGTACGACATTGTACCCAGTCTACAATATTGGTTTTGTGTGTTCCCCACCATCTTGTTGGGGTTTCTTTCAAGGCCTCATCCATTGCCAACAATCTTTGTTGCATTGGTACACTTTCCTCAAAGTCTAAAAAGAAGGTTTCTAAAGGATTCAGACCATAAAAGGTGGGTAATTTACTTACTGTTGTGCCGATCCAGTGAAATTCTCTAGTTAATCTAGCACATCTTCTTGTAGATACTTCATACATTTTATAACTCCAGTTGTCCAGTGATTCTTATGAGTCTGATGAACATGCATTGTCACTTCGCCAACTTAGGCTTCCATCGGCCATAGGATTAATGTAATCCTACTATCTGGGTGTTAGTTTGTATATGTTTTACAGATCATATGCACGGTATTCCTCTCTAATGGGCTCTGTGTATCGTTGAACTTCATTTGGATATAAAGGCGCAATGACCTTAAGGCCATGTCTTTCAAAAGTCATATGTATTTTTTTTAAATCAACCACAGTGGAATTATTGAAAGCCCAATCAATTCCTAATAGCGCAAGGTAAGGAAAGCTATCATCAACTATCTCAATTACCTCAAAATCTGCAAATGTTCGCACTCCGACGATGTCCACAGAGACATGTTCCAGTTTTCCAAAGGGGCTTACAGCTTGCTAGTTAGCCATCCTAATCCTGATAGGGGAAGAGATCAACTTGGGTTTTCCCATTAGTGCCCAGGTTTGCTTCGTCATGCCATTGACCTCTGACCCTAAGTCGAGGACCACATAGTCTATATCATATTCTCCTATTTAAGCAATCAAGTGTAATTCCTTATTTGTCCTTCTCTTTTTAGTGATTTGGTGTACTTCCCTATTCAGTAAGGGGTCTATCTTTCCTAGCTCATACTGTTTGATTAAATTTTGTATTTCTTGTGCAATGCTCTCATCCTGAATCAACTTAATACAAGTATATATAAATTTCATGAGCTTCCTTGCCTCTTTTCCTTCTCTTGGCGAAGTAGACTGATCAAATTCCTAAGGCATTCCATATTCTCTCACTTCTGGTCATGTCTTTGATGAAGAACCTTGATCTCCTTTGAAATCTTTTCTTGCCTCCTCGAATACTTGTCTTTCTTTCTTTGCATCAAAAGGTTGGGTCTTCTCTGCAGCTTTCCTGACTCCTGAATCTTCTGTAGTCTTCCCTACGGTCAGTCTGTCTTCTCCTGTAACAACACCTCCTCTAGTTATAACAGTGACTCTAGGGCCTTCTCCGCGAGGTTAAACATATATCAGTTTCACTTGTGAGTTCTATTGAGGTCCTCGTCTCTCCTGAAGCTTAGCTAGCAGCATAGGATAATATTCTATAACATGTTCAAACGAGTTGCAGTAGCTTCAAGTAGTGCAAGGGTTCTGACACTCCCTTGTGAGGTATCCTGGTTGTGCGTAGTTGTAATAGATGATATGTCCTTAGCCTTGATCCATACCTCCTCCTCGTCCTCATCCTCTGAATCCACCGCGAGGGTTGAAGTTTCCTCTCCCAGGGGAGTTATACTGCGTAGTGTTTCCTTCTTGCCGTACCTCGCCTTGAATTTTGTATATGTCTCTCGACCTTTCATGCATGAGGTCATAAGCCCTACAATCCCTATCATTATGCCCCATGGACTTACAAAATGTGAAATACAAATTTGTGGGTGTCTGAACATATTTTTGCATGTAATAGCACTCACTAGGGCGATGCCTATTTTGGCATACCTCGCACCAAGGTAAGGTGACTTACTTCAAAGGGCTTGGAGCTCTAGAGGCCAAGTATTCATGAAATAGGGGGTAGTGCTCCTTTTCATGGCCTTCTAATTTGCATCTGACACACCATACGTCTTCTCTTTTATCTTTTCCCTTTCCTTTCTTCATATCTTCGACCTGTAGAGACAAACTAGTTAGCTGACTCAATATTTGACTCATACCTGAGTTGGATTCTCCCATAGGGGCTAATTCTAACTTCATGGCAATCTCCAACACCTCAACCTATGAAGAAATCTTTTCTTGCATCAGAGGAACTTTGATGTGTGGCAAGAGGGCAGTAATGAACCAGTCTTTGTTCTTCTCATCTGGGATCTGAAAATTCAATCAGCCTGTTAAGGTCTTAAATCTCTAATCAAATTCCCAAACAGGTTCAACTACCTTCTGTTTGATCTCTTTCATCTCTATGATACACTGTGACTCTGATTTGGGTTTATTGAACTCCGTAGTCAACGCATTCTTGATCTCATTCAGTGGCTTAGGTTGTGCAAGTCCTTGGACAAGCTCCATGTACCAACTCAGTGCACGATCTCTAAGGGTAGTATTAAACTGAGTTCTTTTAACAGCTTCATTGGTGACATTTTTAATATTCCATACGGCTTCACACATAAACCAGTGTTGATCAAGATCTTCAGATCCATCTCCCCTAAAGATAGGGAGCCTCATCTCATCTGCCATAGATCTTCCTAGGTTTCCTGTCTGAGTATGTGGCAGAATCATAGTGACAATGCTCTGAATGCTATGGTGGCTTAGATTACTTTGATTTCTTAATGTTATTGAATCAACAGGAGGGATAATAATACTTACTTCAGCAGTCTACGTAGTTCCTGAAGTTTCTAGCTCTTCTCGGTGAGGCTCTTCAACTTTCCCTTCCTTTTCCCTAGCAGGTTCTGAATGCTCTTCGTTTGTCAAATCTACCTCTTCTCCACTATAGAAACCCTCATCCCCGTAGTTCTACTTAAATAGGTTCACAAGATGAACTTCTTTGAATGCCCTTCCACTATGCGTATGTCCAGCCTCTGTGTCACTTTCGCTATCTGAATTCTTAAACATTAGCTTTTCTAGTTCTGACCAATCTACTGTATCTTCAAGATGTTCTTCTCATGTAATAGTATCTTGATCCTCAACTTCAAAAAATGTAGAAATTTTCCTCTGGGTCCCTTGAAGAAATATATCTCGTCTTGGCTATATGACTCTACTCTGTCAACAACAAACTTGGTGATGTACCCTCCAATAGTGCTATCAAACCAATGGTCTACTTCTCTTGACATGAAATTATCAACTCCCTTGACCTTCTTGATTATCGTCGATGTCCAGACCATAGGTGGCCTAGATCTAATCTCAAACTAGGTATCTACTAACTTGGCTAACCACTCATATAGCTCCTGATGGATTCCTCCAAAGAATATCTCATGTATATTAGTAAAAATATACCTTCCTAACCAATCCTCTGTCCTAAGATTACGGTTCTTGTTCTAGGCTTCAGCAAATTCCTTTTCTTGATCCTCTATCCACTTCTGAATATTTGTCTTTGATGGGAACCACCTTGACATTCCCTCAAGAAGATTCTGGTCTTGGAAAAGGAACCATTTGTTGGCACAGGGGTAGACTCAAGGTTCACTCCAAGAGAACACCAACAAACCCTAGCTATTGGCCCTTTCAGCAACACTTGCAAGGCATATGCTATCTCACCCAAAGCCAATATGAGGGGGTTGCAGCACAGATATTTCTACAACCAAGGGGAATATCAAGTGGATCGACTACTAGAGAAATTTAGTCATTTATATATCACTTACCAACTTATCTCTTACTTCACACAACTGCCCATCATATCTAACATAGTAATGCAATAACAATATATCAAAGACAAAGAACATAACATCAATCACACATAACACAAGGTATACGTGGTTCACCCTCTCTTTAGGGCTACGTCCACATAACTGTGCATTAATATATTAAGGTGAAGCATATAGTTCTTGTCTGCACTGTCAACTAGCAGATCTTATTTCTTCTCGTCTCTATCTCTCCCCTCCCTGTGCACCCAGCTGTAGGGTTGATCTTTGCACCCAGCTGAAGATCTTACAATATAGAAGGCTCTTGTACTCAACATTTCTCTCTCACACAATGTTACTCACTCGATCACACAACAACAATCACAACACCAACAATAGTAACAACAACGAAAACAACCCAACCTAGGTCCTCTTGACCTCTATTTATACATTACAATCACTCACCGACATCCTTAGGTCGAAACCTAGGTGTCAAAACCCTAGATACCAAAACCCTAGGTGTCTAAAACCGTAGGTCAACTTGAACCACGTTTTCAGGGCTTCGCCAGTCTATCTTTCCTTCCTTCTCGCACGGTGCTCCAAAGAATCCAATGGTGGATTTTTACGCTTGCTGAGTTGTCCACGATCCTTCTTCCTTTCTGATCTGTCATCCTCAATCTCCTCATCCAATGGCTTGCTTCCTTTTACTTTGCTCCGTCTTTTCTGCTCTTTTGCTCACTTTGACCCAATAACACTCACTGTGTCTTCCACATAGTTCACATTTTTTCTTTTCTTCCTTGATCTTCGCTTACTTTCATAACCAAGGGCCAACAAGATCACTATATTCATGCAATAGTTTTTTTTTATTCTTTCCATGGTATGGTTGTCCCAATAGTCACCAATACTTGCAATTTTTGGATTCTATTTTGTTCCAATATTGTCTTTCTTTATCTTCAGTGGTGCAGAAAATTCATCTAACTATAATTGTGGACCTTCTACTTCTCTTTCCCCTTCAACTTTTGTTATCTTAATATCGGGTGGGTTTTCTTCTATTGGTTCATCTTCCGTGACATGGTAAAAATGTAACAAATGTCTGACTATTTACCGATTTCGATTCTAATAAGATGTTAAAATTTCAACTTTAGATTATTCAAAAATGTTTTCTTTTATCAACTACAGTGTTTCATCTATAATTGGATTCTCATGTTCAAATGCAAATGTGATTACAAAGTTTTGCTGCAAATCTATCCATTTCCCAGTTCCTCTGTGTAGTTCTAGTTCTGTATACCAATTTATTGGTATGCATTCTAATGTATGGATGAAGTGATTTGGCCATTCCTATGGTGGTATAAGTCTCAATTGGTTTATACATCTATCTATATGTTCTATTGATTTTTCTCTTCCATCATATTTCTTCATATGTTTATTCTGCTATTTTGTGCCAAATCTGATGCGCGGTAATCTTTTGCATTGATACCAATCATGGATATTTTCTTTGTGAGTACCCCACCAACATGTAGGTGTTTCTTTCAAGGAAATATATAAAACTAATAACCTTTGAATTTCTAGGAATTCTAACTCAAACTTTGTTAAAAATTCTTCCAAATCATTTGGACCATAAAAACTTGGAGGTCCTCTTACCTATGTGCCAACCCATATTAGTGTGTGCATCATTCTTGCACATCTTCTGGTAGATATCTCATGTAAGCATTGTTTCCAATTCTCTAGTCATGTGTTAGAATCTGAAGCACAAGAACTGATTCTTCTCCAACTAAGCATTCCATCTGTTGTTTGGTTAATGTAATCGTCTTCGCGTGCGGTAGTTCTATAGAATTGGTTTATTTATTCTGTGATAAATTTCTCTATCGTTGGTTCAACATATCTTCCACCTTCTGAAGGATCTAATGGTTATATGACTCTATAATATCCTGATTTAAAAATCATTTTATGGGTCTTCAAATTGATGATAGCTTGATTGTCAAATTCCCAATCCAGTCCCAACAATGCTGGATAAGGTGTAGTATTATCCATTATATCAATTACCTAAAAATATTCCGCAATGCGCACACCATCTAAATCCACTGGTATGCCTTTCAATCGACCAATTGGTATTACCCTATGTTGGTTTACTAGTTTTAGTTGAATAGGTGAATAGCCCAGTGTCGATTCCCCCATGCATTCCCATGTTTTCTTAGGAAGAACATTTACCGCATATCCCAAATACAATATGATGTCACCCATGTTAAAGTCTCCAATATTTTCATTCAATATGAACTCTCTATTTTTTCTTGTCTTCCCGTGGACATGATTTACTGTCTTTTGTTATAGTTTTATCTCTTCTTCAGGATTGCATTTTTCTAACAAACTTTGTAATACCTATATAAATGTTTGATCATTCAGTAACTTCAAGAAATACACCATTAAGTTTCTTAGATTAATTACCTTTTCTAAAGCCTGACCACTGGTGGTCTGATCATATGGATGAGGCATATCATATGATGGCCCATCATATCTTGGATGTGCATTTGAAGTAGAAGAAATATTCTCCTGCAAAATTTCTTGTTTGGCCTGCTTGAACTTTTCTTTTTCCTTGCACGCATCAAAATGTTGTTGAGGTGATGTATTTATTCTAACCCACTGGCATTGGTTTTGATTCTTATTTGTTGCGTATGATCCTATTTTCGTTCCATCTTGAGTAACTACATTAATATTTTTCCCATCCTCTCTAGTTTTCGTGGCAATCCATTGAACATTTTGGTTATTTTGATTCCTTTTGTCCTATATTTTTGTCATAAGTATGACATAGTATTTTGTAGTATGATCTATTGCTCGACAGTACATGCATGTTGCTAGTGGCTATGGGAAATCCCTTGCATAATGTCTAGGTTGTTGGAAATTGTGGAAGATTACTGGTCCTCTTCCTATTAAAAAACCTCCTCTGAATACTCCTATGTTTCCATGATTGTGTGTGCAAGGTGTATTATACTGTGGTACCTAATCATATTGTGGTGTCACTATAAATTGATACACATTATTATACTACTGCGCAGGTTGTCTTGTCATTAGTTCATCCTGCATCCTATAAGAATCTGAGGACCTTTCCTTCATAAGTTCCAAGGTTCGAGAATCCTTATCCTCATGTCCTACAGACTTCCAGAAATTGCAGAATGTACTTTTAGGCACTGTTTGGTATTTTTTCATCATTGGACAATGATAGGGATCATGTCCAGGTGTTTTACAGAGTTCACACCATACTCATCCCATGGGTAAGGGATTTAGCAGCCTCGTCCCCAAATACTGCACAAATGTTGGGAACTCATTTTTGTGGTTTGATTTTGTTCTTCATAAGGTACACCAAACAACTTCCCTCTTTTCCTTGCCTTTGTTCTGATTCAACTTAAATGTCATATTATTGAGATCCTCTCTCATCTCTTATATAGCTATATATGTATGTTTATATTCATTTTCTTCCATTTGTAAGTCTACTTGCAGAGCCTTTGCCTCAGTCTGGAACTTTTTTTTCCTCAATGGATATTTAAAATGTGGAACTAATGAGTTTATGAATAGTTTCCTATGTTGCATGTCTATTATGGGATATTTCAACTTACCTTTCAATCACTTGAACTTCTGATTAATTTCCCAAACCGTCTCTCCTGGCTTCTGTTTGATTTCTATCATCTCATTCATATATTGATCTTCTGAACTTGGTCGTTGGAATTCATTGGTTAGTTCCTTCTTTACATCCGCGACGGTTGTAGGTTCTCCTTGTGGATTGTTCATTGCTAGGCTCATAAACCAGTCCAATGCATGGTTTATGAATGTAATTGTGAGTTGATCCACTTTTACGTCTTCATCCATGATCTGTTTATCTTCCCAAATATTTTCACAAATAAATATATATTTCTCTGGGTCATTCGACCCTTCTCCATGAAATTATGGTAATTGAATGGTCGGATATATTCTTGCCATTGTAAAATTTGTGGTACTGCCTACGCACGGTGTAGATAACTGACTACTGTTAATTGAACTCGTACTTCCACTTTAATTTCCACTGCTCCCTTGACCTATTGGAATCCTTTTGCCACTAATTGTTGGTTGTCTAAAAGCTTATTTCTTTCTTGATGTCTTAGTCACACATGGGGTTGTGGGTTCCACACTAATTCTGATCTGGAATGGAGTTCCTTCTTCTATGTCAAACCCCTAACCTTTGGTTTTTCTGTCATATGTGGCACACAATATTTCCTCAATCTTCTATGTAGCCCAGATATCCTCTATTGCTTATTCATCACTTTCTAAGCCATCCCTCTCTACTACTGATCTCTTTTTCCTAGTAATCTTATATTGGTAGGGTCTTTCGTTGCACGTGATTCCCTCTTTGTCCATTAGTTCCTTGATATGTTCTTCATCCATCATAATGGGGTCCATCGTTTTCTTTTTCTTACCTCTATATATATCCCTTTCCATATCTCAGATCATCCTTAATGTTTACCCCAGTCTCCCCATGCACGCAGAGTTATCTAGATGCCAGACTCCATTGTCATCACACCTGTATCATGCAACAAAATCTTGATTGATGTATAGAGTGATCTAATATACATTCCTCTTGGACCCTTCAAAAACTTGTTCTCTAAAACAGTGTATGATTTTACAGTATTGACTGCAAACTTAGAAATGAATCTTGCAATAATGTTGTCGAGCCAAAAATCGATTTCACGTGTGAATTTGTTGTTGAGTTTTTGCAGATGCACAATATTTTTAGTAGTCCATTCTACTGGTCTTATCTGGTTAGTTGGGTGAGTGTATTTTAATCTTAGTATCCACTCCTGCAGCAAATTTGGAAATTCACAGAAAAATGCCTCATGAAGATCAATGAATACGTACCTATCCAAATATTAGCATGGTGTATAATTAGGGTTTCTATTGTCTTTCTGTGAAAATTCGAGCTCTTTTGTTGTCAACCATTGTTCAATCTCTTTTTTAGTTGGGTTCCATGTTCTGAACATCCCCTTCTAATACTTCATTCTCTTCATTGTTCTTCTCAGCAAGTCCCTTCCAATCTATTCTTCTGGGTTCCATCTGGCAACAAAAACATTTGTTGGAGGTTTTATGTGTTGACCTAGGTTCTACTTTAGGTTTCCAACAAAACCTTGCAAACCATCGGCCCTTCTAGAGACCAGAAGGAAACACTGCGCACATAGTGCACAATGTAGTCTCACCCGAGATGGATTATGGGTGATTGCAGGACCCAAATGTATGCAGTCTTGGAAGGGAGACTTTTGTGGGGATGAGAGAGATTCTTTAATACCTCAAAATACATCAGATTTATTATTCTATTACACAACCACATCATTATACCTTAGATCTACTACTCATTAATCAGTTGCATTCATTAGGGTTTATTCTACAGTAATTATCCTAGTTACTCTACTGTGCGCTGCATTTTACTACTAATGATTAATCCATTCATCATAACTAACCATTTGTAAGAAATAACATAAGAATTCCACACATAGACACAAACTTTACCATGAGTGATACATCCACAAATATTTAGCTTTCTTGGCTTTTTTATTATTTTGCATCAAGGTTATAATGTTGCGCACATTACATTTGAGGATGGAAATATCGCAATAAGCTCCAAAACTCACGACTTATGACCTTACCCTCTTTTATAATGCATATCAAATGTACTTCCATTTGTTTTCCCATATCTCTATCACATATCCTCCCTCATCTTCTCTATCTCACAAAACATATTTATATTACAAAAAGGGGTTAGTTACCCATTACAAAATTGACAAAAACTTGAACCCACTAACCTTAGGTGGATTATATTTGTCCACTTTCTAACTCCTTCATCCAACTATTTTCCTCATTGATCCACATCTTTCTTCCTTCCTTTGATTTTCCTGGTTTTCTGGCGTTGCTTTTCTAGGTTTTCCGACAGGTGCTCCTTCTTTGGTCCATTACCTAACTACCTTCATTAATTACTACGCTTTTCTTCAAAATGGTATGCTCCAACATCTCAACATGCCCACACTATGTGAAACATGAGATTGGAACTCCTAGGTATTATAGTCTTTTCCTAACTACAGTCTTTTCCTAACTACTAAGCCTCCCATTATCAAGAATGAAATAAAAATTTATTTCTTAGGTTCTAGGACTGACTTCCACACACTACAAAACCTAAAAATCCAAGTATTTGTGCATGCTTTGAACTCTCCATAAGTTGTTCAATCACCCTAAATAATTGGTCATGTATAGAGACACTTGTATATCAACTTAGGCTTGTATATTTTGGATGTGGTGGGATGCCCCACTTCTAGTCTCTCCACCAAGATTTTGGGCCATGTAGGCCCAAATTAAGAATCATCTCATTGTGAGTAAACCCTTGAATTATTCCCACCATGAAAAACTTGTCGGTATACCCAACTTGAAATTTCTACTGAATCTCTAGGCAAGGAAACCGTGAGAGAATCTAACTAGTTAAAAGGTTGGTAGATGACTATATCCTTGTTCAAAAAAGACTTTGGGTTAAGAACCCCATCGTCTTCACTAGAATCATTCTTTCAATTAACAAAAGGAAGAACACCATAGGTTATGGTGATTTAATGAAATGCTTGTTCAGAGTGAAGGTTCCCTCCATAAAAGGAATGGTTTTCCTACCTCTTAGGCTTTCTAGGCACTTTATAGCACAAAACTCTTATCAAATTTAACCCCAACTAGGAAATCATCATGGTTTGTAAATATGTCCCTTTCCCCCCTTTCTTGCATAGTAGAACACCTTGGATCAAGATGAATTGTTTCATAGAAACACCTTCCAAGCTTCATTTTATAAGATTTCCATCAAAACCCATTTGTTAAAAAGAGACTGCACCTGGGGCCTTGTTTTGATTATGGTTATGCCTCCTTCGTATTGAGGCATACATCAAAACTCCTAGTTGACTCTTTAAAATCCTTTACCCTAGCTAACATTGACCCACAATATGTTTCAAAGGGATTTTTACAAGAAATGGTAAGCCAACTATGAGGGGACCCAACAATAAGAATAATACACATGTTTGGTTGTTAAAATATTGGTACAAATATGGAATTTTTCTACCAATGCTAAGGTTTTAGTAATCCATTTATCAATTTTATTTTTGACCCTTTGCATGACAACTTTAGAAATCACTTGGGTGAGGGATAAAAGGAAAATGGAATACCCAATAATTTAAAAACTTGTCCAAGTTGGATCCAGGCATAGGTATGGTTGGCCAACCTTTGTTGAGTCATATGTTGACTCTACCTATAGGATGAATTTTTGTTCCATTCAATATTGGAGATAGAGGCTAAGAAAAAATGTCCAAACATTCCATGGTGTTGTCCTGGGAATGTTGGTCTTTAAAGATATTTAAGAGTTGTTAAAAAAATGTCCATTGACCAACTAACCTAAGACTATAAATTATGAAGTAGCAAGCACCTCCAAAACCAATACATATAAGGATGGGCCAATAAGACAACCTTGTTGGATGTATAGATGTAGGGACACTTCCTCATATTTTCACTTGTTGATGGAAATACAAATTGAGGTTGTTGCAAATATCATTTATATAACTAGAAGGAAAAATGGTCCAAAACCAAGGGATTTAAGTATTGCAAGTATAAATTACCATTCAACCCAATCGTAAATCATTTCAAATTCAATTTTGATGAATAGGGTGTTGATTTCAAAGGCTTGTTCCCATTCTATCCCTTCCCAAATGGCAATGGTATTTCCCATAATGAAACACCCCTTAATGAACCCTATTTTTTCTAGTTGTGTAACTTTAGGAAATATGTGTTTTAACAAGGCCAAGGCTATGGCTAGGATCTTGTATGAAATACTAAAATTTTATTTTTTCATGAAAAATATGTGAAAAGAGAGATTCATTTTTTGTTACCCTGCATTGAAGTTTACAATTAGTTGTTTTATTTAGTTAATGTAAGGTTTATGACAGTACATGCATGTTGCTAGTGGATATGGACAATCCCTTGCATAATTTCCAGGTTGATGGAAATTGTGGCATATTAATGGTCCTCTACCTCTTCCAAATCTTCCTCTTCCATGTCCTCCTCCTATGAATCCTCCTATGTTTCCTTGATTGTTTGTGAGCGATGTATTATACTGTGGTACATGATTATATTGTGGTGGTGTTGTAAATTGTTGTGAAGTATTATACTGTTGTGTAGGTTTTCCTGTCATTAGTTCATCTTGCATCATATAATCATATGAGGTCCTTTCCTTCATAAGTTCCAAGGTTTGGAAATCCTTATCCGCATGTCCTACAGACTTGCAAAAATTGCAGAATGTTCTTTTAGGCATTGTTTGGTATTTTTGCATCATTGGATAATGATAGGGATCATGTACAGGTGTTTTACAAAGTTCACACGATACTCCTCATGTGGGTAAGGTATTCGACATCCCCACTCCCAAATACTACGCAAATGTTGGGCACTCATTTTTGTAGTTTCCTTATGTTCTTCATAAGGTACAATAGACAAATTCCCTCTTTTCCTTGCCTTTGTTCTGATTCAACTTAAATGCCATATTATTGAGATCATCTCTCAACTCTTCTATAGATATATATGTATGTTTATATTGATTATCTTACATTTGTAAGGCTACTTGTAGAGCCTTGGATTGAGTTTGGAACTTTTGTTTCCTCAATGGATATTTAAAATGTGTAAATAATGAGTTTATGAATAGTTGACTATGTTGCATGTTTGTTATGGGATATTTCAACTTACCTTTCAATCAATTGAACCTCTGATTAATTTCCCAAACTGTCTCTCCTAGATTTTGTTTGATTTCTATCATCTCATTCATAGATTGATCTTCTGAACTTGGTTGTTGGAATTCATTGATTAGTTCCTTCTTCACATCTATGATGGTTGTAGGTGCTCCTTGTGGATTTCTCAGTACTAGGCTCATAAATCAGTCCAATGCGTGGTTTCCGAATGTAATTGTGAGCTAATACACTTTTGCATCTTCATTCGTGATCTGTTTAGCTTCCCATATCCTTTCACAAATAAATATATATTTCTCTGGGTCCTCTGACCCTTCTCCATGAAATTCTGGTAACCTAATGGTTGAATTTGTTCCTTCCATTATAAAATTTGTGGTACTGCCTCCACGCGGTGTATATAACTAACTATTGCTACATGAACTTGTAATTCCACTTGAATTTCCACTGATCCCTTGACCTATTGGACTTCTTCTACCACTAATATTTTGTTGTCTAAAAAATTCTTTCTTTCCTGATGTCTTAGTCCCACATGGGGTTGTGGGTTCCACATTAATCTAGATCTGGAATGGAGTTCGTTTTCTACGTTGGACCCCTGACCTCTGGATTTTTTGTCATATGTGGCATGCATGATTTCCTCAATCTTCTATGTTGCCCAGATATCGTCTATCTCATCTTCATCACTTTCCAAGCCTTCCCTCTCGACTACTGCTCTCCTTTTCCTATTAATCTTATATTGGTAGGGTCTTCCATTGCACGTCGTTCCCACTTTTTCCATTATTTCCTTGATCTGTTCTTCATCCATCATAATGGGGTCCATCATTTCCTTCTCCTTACCTCTATATAGATCCCTTTCCATATCTCATATCATCCTTAGTGTTTCCCCCAGTCTCCCCATGCACGCAGAGTTATTTAGCTGCTAGACTCCATTATCATCACACCTTTATCATGCAACAAAATCTTGATTGATGTATAGAGTGATATAATATACCTTCCTCTTGGACCCTTCAAAAACCTGTTCTCTGTAGAAGTGCATGATTTTGCAGTATTGACTACAAACTTAGTAATGAATCCTGGAATAATGTTGTCGAGCCAGAAATCAAATGCGCACATGAATTTGTTGTTGATTTTTTGTAGATGCTGAATATTTTCAACAGTCCATTATACTAGTCTTATCCAGTTAGTTGGGTGAGTGTCTTTTAATCTTAGTATCCAATCCTACAAAAAATGTGGAAATTGACAGAAAAATGCCTCATGAAGATCAATGAATACGTACCTCTCCAAATATTGGCGTGGTGTATACTTAGGGTTTCTATTGTGTTTCTGTGCAAATTCGAGCTCTTTTGTTGTGAACCATAGTTCAATATCTTTTTTAGTTGAGTTCCATGGTTTGAACATCCCCTTATAATACTCCATTCTCTTCATTGTTCTTCTCAACAAGTCCCTTACAATCTGTTCTTCTGGGTTCCAGCCAACAACAAAACCATTTGTTGGAGGTTTTCTGGGCTGACTCAGGTTCTACTTTAGGTTTCCAAAAACACCCTGCAAACCACCGACCCTTATGGAGACTAGGAGGCAACATTGTGCACATAATGCATAATGCAGTCACACCCGAGATGGATTATGGGTTACTACAGGACCCAAATGTTTGTAGTCTTGGAAGGGAGACTTTTGTGGGGATGAGAGACATTCTTTTCTACCTTAAAATACGCCATATTTATTATTCCATTACACCAACACATCATTATATCTCCGATATACTACTCAGTAATCAGTTGCATTCTTTAGGGTTTATTTTGCAATACTTATCCAAGTTACTTTATTGTGCACTGCATTTTACTACTAACATATTAATCCATTCATCATAACTAACCATTTGCAAGAAATAACATAAGCATTCCACACAGAGACACAAAATTTATCGTGGTTCACCCCCCTTGGGATACGTCCACAAATATTTGGCTTTCTTGTCTCTTTTATTATTTTGCATCAAGGTTATAGCGTTGCACACATTACATTTGAGGCTGACAATAGATTGCAGTAAGCTCCATAGCTCATGACTTACAACCTTACCCTCATTTACAATGCATATCTAACATACTTTCTTCTGTCTGCTCATATCTCTATCACACATCCTCCCTCATCTACACTATCTCACATAACATATTTATATTACCAAAAGGGGTTAATTACCCGTTACAAAATTGAAAAAAACCTAACCCACTAACCTTAGGTGGATTAGATTTTTCCACTTTCTAACTTCCTGATCCAACTGTTTTCCTTGTTGATCTGCATCTTTCTTCCTTCCTTTGACTTTCCTGATTTCTTGATGTCGCTTTTCCAGGTTTTCTGATGAGTGCTCCTTCTTTGGTCCATTACCTAACTTCCTTCATTAATTACCATGCTTTTCCTTAAAATGTCTTATGCCAACATCTCAACATGCCCACACTATGGGAAACACGAGGTTGGAACTCATAGGTATTATAGTCTTTTCCTAACTAGTAAGCCTCCCATTATCAAGAATGAAATAAACATTTCTTTCTTAGGTTCTAGGACCGACTTCCATACACTACAAAACCTAAAAATCCTGGTATTTTTTCATGCTTTGAACTCTTGATAAGTTGTTCAATCACCCTAAAGAATTGGCCATGTATAGAGACACTTGTATCTCAACTTAGGCTTCTATGTCTTGAATGCGGTGGGATGCCCCACTTCTAGTCTCTCCACCAAGATTTTTAGCCATGTAGGCCTAAATTAAGCATCATCTCATTGTGAATAAACCCTTGAAGTATTTCCACCATGAAAAACTTGTCAGTATACCCAAGTTGAAATTTCTGTTGAATCTCTATCCAAGGAAACCATGAGAGAATCTAACTAGTTAAAAGGTTGGTGGAAGACTATAGCCTTGTTAAAAAAAAGAATTTGGGTTAAGAACCACATCATCTTCGCTGGCATTGTTCTTTCAATTAACAAAAGGGAGACCACCATAGGTTATGGTGATTTAATGAAAGGCTTTTTTTGAGGGAAGGTTCCCTCCACAAAAGGAATGGTTTTCCTACCTCTTAGGCTTTCTAGGAACTTTATAGCACAAAAATATTAGCAAATTTAACCCTAATAAGGTAATCATTATGGTTTGTAAATATGTCCCTTTCCGCCCTTTCTTGCATAGTAGAACACTTTGGATGAATTGTGTCATAGAAACACCTTCCAAGCTTCATTTTATAAGATGACCATCAAAACCCATTTGTTACAAAGGGCCTGCACCTAGGGCCTTGTTTTGATTATGCTTAGGTCTCCTTGGTCTTGAGGAATACATCAAAACTCCTAGTTGACTCTTTGAAATCCTTTACCCTAGCTAACATTGACCCACAATAAGTTTCAAAGGGATTTTTCCAAGCAATGGTAAGCCAACTATGAGGGGACCCAACAACAAGAATAATACACATGTTTGGTTGTTAAAATATTGGTACAAATATGGAAGTTTGCTACCAAGGCAAAGGTTTTAGTAATCCATTTATCAATTTTATTTTTGACCCTTTTCATGACAACTTTAGCAATCTCTTTGGGTGAGGGATGGAAAGAAAATGGAATACCCAAGAATTTTAAAACTTGGCCAAGTTGTATCCAAGCATAGGTATGGTTGGCCAACCCATGTTGAGTCGGATGTTGGCTCTACCTATAGGATGAATTTTTTTTCCATTCAATATTGGAGATAGAGGCTAAGAAAAAAATGTCCAAACATTCCATGGTGTTGTCCTGGAAATGTTAGTCCTTAAAGATATTTAAGAAAGAGTTGTCAACAAAATTTCCATTGACCAACTAACCTGAGCCTATAATGTACAAAGTAGCCAAGCACCTCTAAAACCAATACATATAAGGATGGACCAAGAAGAAAACCTTTTTGGATGTATATATGTAGGGCTACTTCCTCATATTTTCACTTGTTGATGGAAAGACAAATTGAGTTTGTTGCAAATATCATTTCTACAACTAGAAGGACAAATGGTCCAAAACCAAGGGCTTTAAGTATTGCAAGTATAAACTACCATTCAACCCAATCGTAAATTGTTTAAAATTCAATTTTGATGAATAGGATGTCGATGTCAAAGTCTTGTGCCCATTCTATCCCTTCCCAAATGGCAATGGCATTTCCCATAATGAAACACCCCTAAATGAACCCTATTTTTTCTAATTGCATAACTTTAGGAAATATGTGCTTTAACAACAAGGCCAAGTCTATGGCTAGGATCTTGTATGAAATATTGAAATTTTATTTTTTTCATGAAAAATATGTGAAAAGAGAGATTCATTTTTTGTTACCCTGTGTTGAAGTTTACAATTTTTTTATTTTATTTAGTTAATGTAAGGTTTATGACACAACAAATCTTATAATATTTAAAAACATATGTTGTTCTTTTACTTCTGAATTGATCCATTAATGAAGAAAATACAAGATTTCCCTTTTTTCTCATTTTAATATATGGTTTCTTTCCATTTAGCCAATGGGTCCACCACTAATGGAGGTTCTATTGGCTTCGAACACTTTTTCCACTAGATGGAGATGTTGATTCCCTCTCTAGGTCTAAAATATCCAACTCATGATGTCTCCTCATTCCACCTAATGAATTTTAAACTATGACTATCTATAAATAAGGGCGAGCATTGAGTCCATATCCACATCATAACCCTTAGAGAGAGGGTTTGGAACCTTAGTTAGTTCTTTGGGGATCAATTGTTCCACTTTATTTTTTGGAGTTGGATTTGGATGTTTCTTCTCAATTGGTCATCATCCTCTAGTTTTATTGTTTTGTCTTTTACCATAAATATTAGAGTTGTTGGGAAAGAATCCATAAATCCTACCTTGAAAAGTTGTGTTCTCATAATACAAGACTTGAGATGATCAGTAGTCTCCACATTATACCATAATATGCTTAAATAGACTTTTACTTTACTTGATCCGTAGGATCTTTTAATGACTATGGTTGAGTTTTAAATTGCATGTGTTAATTAACCCTTTTAATAAGATTAATGAAAGAATGAGGAAAAGAGAGGAATGATGACAGCCATATACACATATGCAGATCTGAAATGAAATAATAAGCAGAAAACCATAACACGAGAATTGATAACGGAGTTCGGCACAATGTTGCCTACGTCTCTGGGCCTTTGTCTCTCTGGGGGAGGCTTCTTTATTTCTATTCAAAAGCTCAAAATTACATCGCAACAGTGCCAATTGGCTACAAGACTGACCGGGTCATGTTCTTCCAGATCTCTAGAACCCAGCAAAGAAAACAACATGTAAAACAGATGTTCGGAGCTCCCAGAAATGGCCCACAAGCGTCTGCTCCTCAATAGCTTCCCTGCATAAAAATGGCTTTGGCTTGGTTTCCCTTCAAAATAACTCTGCTTTGAATGTCCTCCATGGCCTCAAACAGGCCTGGTTTTTATAGTTCTGAAGTTGGTTATCCATCCCAAACTTCCTCCCAAAATTTGGCCTCCAAAAATGCCCAATATCTCCCAAAAATGGGCCAAATCCTCCATTAACAGGCATAATATCAATAAAAATTCCAAAACATTATAAAAAAAAACACTTTTGTATAAATTTAGGGTGAAGCCCCTAAAAATGCATGCCCCTAGTCACTTGGGCACCTCCATGTATCCAGGCGCTATTCCTCCTGGCGCACTAGCACACTATCTGGGCTGGGTCTTGGTTTTCGGGCGCATATATTTAGGACCACAGGCTAACAACTTAACCCCCCGCGCCCTTAGCTCCCGGTCCGTTGGCGTGGATAGGATCGAATCCCCATACCTCCGCACCTTTGCTCCTAGTTCTTGTGGATGATCCAGTCGTGTGTTAGTGCCGAGGGCTGGGGCTAAGCCCCAGCCCTTTCCCCCTCCGAATGTTGTTTCATTCAAATTCAAATATAATGTTTGTTGTATAATTAATAAGCACCACCAGTGGAGAGAGCGGTTAGCCCGGTCCTGCCAGTCCATAGCCCGGAGGAGGTCGGGGGTTCAACCCCGGTGGTGAACCCATAATTTTACACAACGCCGAAAGCCAACCATAGGGTGTTACGTGGTAGCCCATGACTGGGCCACGTGGCACCTCAACAACCAATCAAAACCTGCCACCTGTCAAACTTTGATTTGTCCACCTATCTGCCACGTACCCTGCCACCTTCCAACCTGTGCCATGTGTCTGCCACGTCACTACCCTGTCAACCTGTTCCACGTGTCTTCCACGTCAGCCTGTGCCACATGTCACCCTTACAGTGGTGACATGTGTCACCCTCTGACTGGTCCAACTGTACCTATCGTACTCCCTGTCATCTGCCACATGTCGTCACCAGAAGCTACCACGTTAGTTGTACGATCATATGGACTGTACAATCAGCCTGCCACGTGGGACTGTACGGACTGTACAGTTACCCATTTTTTTTTTTTGCCTGTTTGGGTTTTCGGACAGAACGCGATATATTTTGCATACGGAGCCCATTTGACGAAGTAAATATATGGTCGGAATCAAGAAGACGAGATAGACGCAATGGCGTTGGTTTCGTCAGATTCCGAGCACTTTCATTTTTGAGCCTTTTTTAGCCCTGTCAGGCTTCTGGATCTGATTCTGGATCACACCTCCCCACTAAAAGACCTTTTGGTCCCCAAAAGGTTATTGACCAGTCAACAAGCTCGGGATAGGCCACCCAACTTGTCCTCTGTCTCTGAACTCTGTCCTGTGCACCTGTCTCATCAAGATCAACTGTAACACAATCATGACAACTGACAGTATATTGTTAGCCATTTGAACCCTGTTACA